>JAYMTA010001085.1:0-21889 GCA_036897625.1 Pelargonium cotyledonis
CCACATACACAACCTTACATTTTGTTCCGCTCTCTCTCTCTCTCTCTCTCTCTCTCTCTCTCTCTGTAGTGTGTACCCATTTTCAAACCCATTTTCAAACCCAATAAAGAGAACCATAAAATTGTATAAAGAAAAAAACAATGGCCTCAGAGCAGAAAAAGGAACCCCCTCCTCCTTCCTCATCATCATCATCATCTTCTTCTTCTTCCTCCGCACCCATCACCTCTACCCACATTCGGGTAAATAATTTTTCTTCTTCTTTTTTCATTTTTTCCCTAAAATTCTAATGATTTCGTCCATGGGTATCCAACCCAACACCTGAAAATCCCACAAGTCACTTTTTTTCTTTTCATGGTTGGTATCATGATTGATTTCTGGATCTGGGTTTCGTTTTTCATTGCCATAAGGTGCTTGCATTTACAAATTTTGCATAGCATTTCCTGGTTATTTTACTGCTTTGGTTTCTGTTTATGTGGTGGGTTGCAGGAAAAAGAGGATAACAGACTGGAGTCTGGCGGATCTTGCGAGCCCGAGAGCCCGTTGCCCCTCACCGCCACTTCCCGGGTTGGTTAAGTTGTGATTGTTTATTTATTAAGAGGGAAAATTTAGAATTATTTATCAATTTAGTATCTGGGTGATGATTGGTTTGTAATGGTGATGCAGGTGTTGTATATGTTGGGAGATATAACAGCAGGGCCAGCTTTCAGGTTCACCCAATGGTTGGAATCGGTTCGTAAACGCAGTGCCAGATACCGCACCTCTGGCTTCCCCAACCGCCCACTCAGAGTCAGCAGCATGCCATTGGGCCTGAGGTGAATTGTTGAATTTAGCAATGTTATGCTGCTTTTATCCGAAACAAATGCTTTGTGCATTGGTTTGTTCTTGAAACCAATTGGTTTAGTGTAGACTTTTTCTGGGTGATGTTTGAATTGATTGGATATGTTGGACCCTGCAGAAAGTTTTATTTGTGAACAAGCTGTATGTGTACTGAATTGTTAGTGATATTACCATTGAAATTTAAGTAAAAGCTAGATATTGTTATGGCTAGAAGAAAAGATCATGGTTAATTGTGAATTAAGGTTCTACAAGAAGACATTAGTAACTGCAACTATGATAGCTGAGGATAAGTATTTTTATCTCATTCCCTTGTAAATGTGATTTTAAGGAAGTTAGGCAGTGTGCTCTACATTTGTAGAGTTATTATGTGTGATGTGGAGGATGTGCCGGCTTATTATCAATGGTTTTGTACTTGTTACAAATTTATCATCACTATTGCTATCCAGTGCAGGAGAGTCAACTACTGAGTCAAAAAGTTCCTCACCTCCTGAGCAAGTTACGGAAATCAGTCTGTGGGAAAAACTTGGTAAAGCAGCTATGTTGGATATTGAATCAAACTCTTTTTCTTGGAACATGCTTGCTTCCCTTCATCACACTGAGCATAGTAGTAGCACTGAGCATTCTGAGGATGAGATGAATAAAGCCCTTGAGGTATGTGCTTGATTTTTGCTATGATAGATGGAATAAGATCTGTGAATTATGTCTGTAAATAAATGAATTTACAAAGGGAACCCTTTTTACATCATTTGCGTATACTGTCTTCTGATTCCCAAATCCTCTCTGTTCTACTCCTACCCTACCTTGAGTATATTGTTGCGTGGGCTACTTTAGTTATGCTATTCAGGTTAATCATGGCAGTTCTTTTAACTTATAAGATGCTACGAATGTCTAACTGGTGTATTTTGTTCATTCACATTCAATTCTTGAAGATATTCATATCATTTATGTTGACATTTACCCTTTATATCTCTACTCTCTTTACTTTATCTCCATGTATGTGTAGGTTACAGTGAATTCTGGTGGAGTTGTATTCTTTGCCCTATTCAACTTGCCTTGGTGTGATGATGCGTCTCCAAAGGAGGCGGCTGCTGTTATAAAGATATCATCTTCAAGAATGGCCACACAATCAGAACGCCTTGGCTATGAGTTTGCAAGGTGGCTAGGAGTTCGAACTCCACAGGTTGTTTTTTGTACTGTAGCAGTCTAGCAGATGCGTAATCTATACCATCTAATACCGCATCGTCCTTATCTGATTGTTTTCAGTTGGAGTTTTTTATTCATTCTTTTCTCATTTTCTCTAATAATGTGGTATATTGCAGGCTAGAGTGGTTCATAATTGTAGCCCAGAGTGGCTAGATATTAAAGAAGCTGCAGAGAAAGCAAGAGATGCAGCAAATTCAGAAGGAGATGAAGTTGGTGAAATGACATGTTCAGAACTCTTGGAAGCACTTGAACTAAGCAGATGCCTTATATTAATGAGGTGAGAAAAAAAAAATCTGGGGTTTTCATTTGTCAATGCAGTGTGATAGTGTGCAAACATGGGATATGTTCCCTCCCTTACCACTTGATATATCTTGCCAGATACATTGGAAAGGTGATGAAGAGAAGCCGAGAGATGAGTAAATTAGTTAACTCCTAGCTTTTATTTTACTCCCTCTGTCCCAAAATGAGTGTCCATTCTCTTTTTAAAAAAATTAGTTATGCATGAATTACCAACAATACCGCGTGTTACAACAAGAGCACATGGGTGTATAATTGGCAAAATCCAAGTCTAACTAACTTAGCCTTAATTTGTACGAAAATGAGAAAGTGGACACTCATTTTGGAATAGAGGGAGTATTACATTTATTCAGTCTGTTGGATGATTAGGGTCAATTAGTGTGTCACTTGTCTCAACTGAGTGACTCAACTTGCTTCCTGAAGATGCCTATTTTATGATTTTTTTTTTGTATGCCAGCTTCCTTAAGGGCTTCCATGGTGAGGCTCAATTTGATGCCTATTTAAGTTTACAGGAGACCAGGAATTCAGGAAAAAATAATTTTTGTTAAAGACTGTTTCCTCAAGCTTAGGATGCCATTCAAATGGGGTTGACAACTATCTTGTTAAAACTTATTAGCTTAGTGAGGCCTTCCATGAAATGATCCTGAGTTTAAGAGAATTCCAATATTAAATACTGATGTGGTTTTTCTCTATATGCTAGATAATGATCCTGAGTTTAAGTTTCCAGGTTTTTAAATGGGACTCTTGGCTTTCCTTTGCTAATGGCATTTTGTCTTTGTTTCCTTTCTGTTTTTTAAAGCAAGAAAAGAAAGATATATTGCTTAGAGATTACTCTTTTAGAGGGATGGCTGATTAGTGCATTTTTACTGCTGCACTCGTTCACATTGCGCTGAATGTTGAAGCATGAGAGGCCAGGATTTTGACTTGTTATAATTCAGGGTCAATTGGAATATATTATTGCATGTGCATTATTTTCACCTTAAAAAAATTTAAGGAGTTCTAATTTAACAAAGGAATATTATTAGTTATTCATGCATAATTAAACTTCCTAAAGTAGGAAGATGACACTCATTTTGGGACGGAGAGAGTATTATGAAAGTCATATTAGGCAAACAAAACTCATCCTAGTTTGAAATATAAAGTATTAACTGTTAAATTATGTCAAGCAAATATCACCATAAACTGCTTCCTAGGGTAGTTTTAGATGTTGAATTGGTGTACTGAATATTGCAAAGTTTTTATTTTTTTTTATTTTTACAGCTATGTACATGGATCCCCTTTATCGGAAAGCTCAGCTGCGTTTGACACACGAGAAGCTGCAGAAAAAACGGCAGCAGCTCTTGGCAGGGTATTGATGTTGGACCTTCTCATCAGAAATGAAGATAGACTCCCTTGCCGTCATCTCAGATGGCGTGGTAATCCCGCAAACTTATTGTTGGCAGAAAAATCGACATCTGCAAACACAGATGCAGTGGGAGAAGTTCTTGATTCTGTAATCAAACGTTACAAACCAAGGGTGATAAGAGCTCTTCAGAAAGAAAGAAGGGCATCTTCAGTAGATTGCAGGTTGAGCCCCTCTAGTCCAGGATTGGTTTCACAGAACTCTGATCTTTCAGATGTCTTGGAGTCACCAAAATCTAGTAACATGAGCTTTCAAAGTGACACTTCAATTGACTCGACATTTTCTGATTTTCATATAGTGGCTATTGACTCTGGTGTTCCTCGCCGGCCTCCTGCTGGAAAACGTGCAAATGATCAAGCAATATATCCAAAGTTGGTAGAGTTACTTCTCAATAGTTCCAAGTACTCCTCCAATCTATTGTATGATATAACATCGGGGAAATTAGGATCACCTCCACCGGAAGATGCTGATTCTACAACTGATATGCGGTTGACTGAAATGATTTCAATCGCTCATGAGTTTCGTGGTGGGTTTCGGGCAGCTCTTAGGGAACTGCAGGGGTTCCATCTATTCCTACTAACACTACACCAAAAACTGGATAACCTATTACGTGCATTTTCAACTATTTTAAACAAAACATCATCAGGGGATTCTGACAGAGAGGATTTGACAGTTCCTGAGTCACCGTTACATAGTACTGGTGGCATCTCTAGTCTCTCCCTAACAGCTAAGGATCGAGGTGTTAATGATAACCACCCAGATTTCAGTGACTCAGAGTCACAAAGAACAGCATCAAAGCCTCCATCTTCGGGAAATAAAGACATCTCCGATGTAAGTTCCCCCATGTCAAGGGACGGTTGGCATGGAAAGTCTGGTAAAGGGTGTGGAGAGCCCTTTCGTAGCCTACGTTTGACAACTAAGCTGCGCGATTTTCACAAATATGCCAAGGTTAGTAACATTCTTATTATATTATAATACAAAGTTAAACAACAAATTTCAGAAAAGAATAAACAAAAGCTAGCTGTTTTGAAGTCAATTGTTGGGTGTAAAAAAAAACCTTAAAATTGGAAAAAAAAGAAAAGATGCCCCGCCTATTTTTTTTTTTTTTTTTTTTTTTTTTTTTGTTAAAACTGATGTATCAAAATATAATTGTTGCTAATCTATAGAGTTGGCATTTGGCAATGGAGATGAGGTGAGGTGAACAATGTTTTTTAATATTAGATGGAAAGTGGAGATGGAAATGCTTCTCTGAACAAACAGTAATGACTGGATAGTCGGTTTCTGTCCCTTTAGTATTTCTTTATCTTTAACTTGGATAATGTTGTTGCATAATTAGACAGAAGTTTGCATACCCATGCAGAAAATAATATGGTAGAAGATTATGTAGTAGCAAACTAAAAAGAGAGTTATCAAGTGCCTATGAGGAAATCGAAGAGGATTTCATGAACTAAACTACAGGTTTGGTGGCATGTTGGCTGAGTTGCTGGACTTGAGTCAGGGGCAAAGTGATGGGACAGACTAATGTATGGAAACTAATACGCTTATGTTCCAAGATTTTTTTTTACACCTCGTAAGACTGAGCTCTTTCAATCCTTCCCACAACCCAATCCTTTTTTTGTTTATCAACTACAGTAATTTCCGTTCCTTCAGTTTAGTTTACCTACTATAGTAATTCCTATGAGCTTTGGTTTCATAACTATAGGAGCGCAGTGATTGCTGGGTTGCCAGAAGAAGGCACACATAACTATCCCATTGGTCTAAGAGCCTTGTTTTCAAGTCCTCTATTATAAATGTAGGGATGTTTCTACTCTGTCCATTTCCGTTGTCTAAGCCTGATCCAAGCATGTGATAGGCGAAACATATCCCTTCTTCCAATTAAGTGGGAAGCTTTCTCCTATCGAAATTCAGATTTGTGATCTGTGATCGCCTACCCATAGCGATAGCAGTGCAGATGGTCTAGTTTGTATCAGTTTTTCATTCTTTATTGATTGATTAACTTTACTTAGTACCAATCTAATCTCGCTCAGATGTTTGTGTCTGGTGTGTCTCACTAGCAAGAAACTCCTGCATATATTCCACTGGTATGCAAACTCCAAGTTATGTTTTGCCCTAGGTTAGGGTTCGTAAATTTGTTTGTCAGCATACATTAGTCACTTCTTAATTCTATACACATAAGCCTGTTTCCTTTATTTAGTAGAGAACTTACTACTATCCCCCTTCCAAGCAAAATCCTGAACTTGCTTGCCTTCCCTTCCTCGTGAGAAAGAAAGCTCTACCCCAGTGAGAACAGAAAGACAAGTGCCATACATCTAGTTCAATCCCCGTTCCCTAACATAAAATTTAGGGAGCTAAGCTAGATTCAGATATGTATATCAGTATATGTAGGCATGTAGCTATTATTTTCCTCTCGTTGATAGTAGTAGACTGGAATTGAAACAATTTTCTTTCTTGACAATTCTTTTTTGTTGGTACTATTACTGTGCACAGGTTGATGCTGAATTAAGTAAAGAATTGGAACAGTGGAATGAAATGCTGAGAAATGACATTGTTAAACTTTGCCAAGATAACAATTTTAATTCAGGTTTTTTCGAGGGTAGTGATAATAACGGTGTAATTGATGCTTATGAATTGAAGGTAAGGACGGAATGCAAGTATAACTTCTTGTCTCTATTTTTATTATATTTTTAGAAATGGAATATTTTCTGTTATTTGAATGGAGAGACATTAAACCTTTCTATCCCATTTTCACATTACCATTACTAACCTACAGGTAAGACTCGAACACATTCTTGAGAGGATAACTTTGATATCTGAGGCTGCAAATACAGAGAGGCCATCATCCATCTTGAGTTTCCTGTTCATTGGTGGGGCCCTGGCTGCAAGATCTGTTTACACACTGCAACACCTAGGAATTACTCATATATTATGTTTATGCTCCAATGAAATTGGACAGTCAGATTCTCAGTATCCTGATCTCTTTGAGTACAAGAATTTTTCTGTGAGTGGTTTATTCTTATCGATATTGCTGTGCCTCTTGGTTTCAAGCGATGAATTCGATTAATAGATTAATTTGACAATTGCCAATACCATGATCATGCCCACCTTTCAATTGCTACTGCTCAAATAAAGGAAAAGAATATCTAAATAATCTTCTCCAAGCATTCTGTTGTAGTCCACAAAACCTTGTAGTTGGCATAAAATTTGCTGTTTTTTTCTTGCTTATATTATTTATGTTTCTCATCTATGTAAGTTCTCCTACGGTATGGCTCTGGTGATATTTTAAAATCTGTTTAAGAATTCCTGTATGTAGTGGTATGCCCCATCTTATCCACACACATGATCAAATATCTAACTTCCCACCTTTCTATGCATAGGGTGTCACTTTGTGGATATGTTTGGTCTGATCACAATAAATGCTCTTTTTGAACAGATAAGTGACAATGAAGATTCAAACATCAGTGCTATATTTGAGGAAGCAGCTGATTTTATTGATGAAGTGGAACACAAAGGTGGGAAGGTCTTAGTTCATTGCTTTGAAGGAAAGAGTAGAAGTGCCACAATGGTGCTTGCTTACCTTATGTTAAGGAAGTAAGCGAAAGTTACAACTCAAAATTATTTTACTGGTTAACATGAAATCACAACTAACTGCTTGTATAGGTTTGAGTATAGCCTTTTTGTTGAGGAGCAAATTATTGAATGAGTGTCTTTTACTTTCATTTCAACCAGGAAATTCACCTTATTACAAGCCTGGAATACACTGAAACGAGTTCACCGACGTGCCCAGCCCAATGATGGGTTTGCAAAGATATTGGTTGATCTTGATAGGAAGTTGCATGGGAAGGTGTCTATGGAATGGCACCAGAGGAAGCCGACAATGAAAGTTTGTCCGATATGCGGGAAAAACGCAGGTCTAAGCAGCAGCTCACTGAAGCTTCACTTGCAAAAATCACACAAGAAGCTATCATCTGGGAGTGTTGACAGTGCCATGAGTATGGAAATACAGAAGGTTCTGTCCACAATACAAATAACCAGAGGAGGGAGTGTAAGCCCAACCCAGAGGTCACATTCAACTGATGATTTGGAATAGCATTGTCTAGCTAGTTGTACCTATCTCAAATTTTGTTGTATATTAATTTGCTTTTTATCTGCATTGTTATAAGATATGATACATCTAATAAAATAAAGATTAAAATCAGTTTTTCAAGAATATTTTTGTTCATAAATCAACTGATTTCTCATACCAGTTTCTTGAATGCAAAATGTTTTTATAGTTACTCCAAACCTGTATTTATGTTGTACAACTTCAGTGATATACAGAGATATTAAAAACACGCCAGCTAGACCCAGAGAAAATAGAATTTCAAATTTGAGAAAAACACAACTGCCAATAATAACAAAGTGCAAGAAAATCACAATTGATATGGCACTGTAAATCACAGAAGAAGCTGCACTTGACTGACCCAACCACCCACCATTGAACACCATTCTTATTAATCTGCAAAGGTAACAATTGTACTGTCTGTATTGGTCTATTTCATGCAAGCTAATGCTAATCTATTTTCATGGTGCAACAGATAGATACAGCCTTCAAAGTTCAAACCCAACCACCAGTGACTGGACAGTCTTGAGTGCCAACCTGTCCTTCCTTTTCATTAAACTAGTATAATGTAATTTTGCAATTTTTAAATTTTGAAAAGGAAAAGTGGCAAAAGGAAAAAAGTACAACCATATTGGCAATAGGTCACAGAACCTACAGAGAAGCCTAGTTTTTAGTTTTACACTGGAAGTGCCTCTGATACAGGAGAATCTGGAGCCCGGCTGCTGCTGCTACTACTACTATTGAGGACAGTGACCTTCCCATCTTCGTCAACATCAACTATGACAGAATCGCCTTCCTTGATCTCCCTAGAAAGCATCTTTTCAGCCATGCTATCCTCCAAAAGCCTCATTATGGCCCTTCTCAAAGGCCTTGCACCATAGCTCGGATTATATCCTTCATCAACCACCCTATCTCTGAACTTCTCGGTCACTTGAAGCTCTATTTCTTTCTTCTTCAGTCTATCAAACACTTCCTTCAACATGATGTCTGAAATCTCCTTAACCTCTTCTTTTGTAAGCTGTCGGAAAACAATCATCTCATCCAACCTATTCAAGAACTCAGGCCTAAAGTATCGTTTCAGCTGCTGAATCACCAAGGTCTTAATTCTATTGTAACTGTTGTCTTCTTGATCCTCCTCGTAATCAAGATCAAATCCCATTCGGCGTTCTCCTTTCTGAATTACACTACTTCCAACATTTGACGTCATTATCAACATTGTGTTCTTGAAGTCCACTGTTCTACCTTTACTGTCTGTCAACCTTCCATCCTCGAGAATTTGAAGCATCATGTTGAAGACGTCAGGATGAGCCTTTTCAATCTCATCGAAGAGAACCACAGTGTAAGGTCGGCGTCTAACAGCTTCAGTCAATTGACCACCCTCAGTATAACCAACATAACCAGGAGGAGAACCAATGAGCTTGGAAACAGTGTGTCTTTCCATGAATTCACTCATATCAAGCCTGATCATAGCCTCTTCAGAGCCAAAGTAGTAGGTCGCCAGAGCTTTGGCAAGTTCTGACTTCCCTACACCAGTAGGACCTGAAAAGATGAAGCTAGCAATAGGTCGATTAGGGTTCTTGAGTCCGACACGAGCACGACGAATGGCACGGCTGATGGCCTTCACAGCTTCATCTTGACCAATGACTCGCTTGTGGAGGGTCTCCTCCATCTTCAATAGGCGGTCAGACTCACCAGTCGACACTTTCTCGACAGGAATGCCAGTCCAAGAAGAAACAATATGTTGAATGTCAGCTTCAGTCACAAAAGGACCTGCATCATCTCCAGCCTCTGTCTCCGCCTTACTTATCTCTTTGCCTTTGTCTATCAGAGCTGAGATTTGTGCCTTAAGTTCCATTTCTCTATCACGTAACTCTCCAGCCTATTAAAAAATGAATTAAATAATCAAACAAAATGGTAGGTAACTAAAGAAATAGTCAAAAAACTACAAGAAAAAATATCCTATGAAACGAAGCAGAAAAAAAACAAATGTAGTAAACCGAAGTTTAAAGTACAGATAGTCTAACAAACTCACAGTAATTTAATGCAGTACTTTAATACTTCACATATATACATAGCAATTTACTAAAGCTTTACAAATTTCAAGGTACCCACCATATTCACAACCTATCAAGTAAACTTTAAAATGGTTCTAGAATAATTGGTTCACTTCGTATATATATATTTAACAACAAAAAAACAAAAAACAGAAACTAAACCTTTTCGAAGTCCTGGCTTCGGACAGCTTCATTTTTCTCTTTCGTTAGTTGCCTGAGTTCCTTCTCAAGCTCTCTTGCTTCCTCGGGGAGCTACAACAAATTCAGGCCTAATTAATACAATTTATGGGTAAGAGTAAACAACACAAACTTAGAGTAACTTAAATACCTGTGCATGCTGAAGACGAACTCGAGAACCCGCTTCATCAATCAAGTCAATGGCTTTGTCTGGCAGAAAGCGATCACTACACGTGAAAAGAAATATATATCAAGGCCACATATTAAGAACTAAAAATCACAAGGGTAAAGAGTGAAAATTCCAGGAGAAAGAAATAGCAGGTATTAACAAAAACAATTGTAAAGTAACACTCTAAAAAGAGATTATAATAGCCACCATCAGAATGCTTCTTTGACAAACATTATGGATACAAATAATGCCAGTTTTAGTACACCAAAATGTCAGCACATTCCCCTGATATTGTTACTATCATGAGATTGATAGTCAAGTAAATTACTACATAAATATGGCATATACATACCCTACTTGGCATATTGATCATAACATATAATGTTGAATTCCTGATTATTTAACTATCTAAACTGACACTACTTTAACTTGAACAATGTCACAAGTTCAGAATTGTTCTATTCTCATAGTTGAAGAGGAACCAAATATAAATAAAGTTCATTTGAATTTTTCAAGTAATTAATATTGCAGACATCAGGAAGAAAAGAAATAACATTATAACTAAAAGATACTTATAGTGTAGAGTAACTTCTCTCTTAAAAGCATCTAATTTTGATGACAACGCACAAGAAAACAAGAAAATGGAACTTTAAAATGAATTGATTCATGGATAAGATACCTGATGTACTGGTATGAAAGCTGAGCAGCAGCCACCAGAGCCTCATCAGTGTAACGAAGCTTGTGATGAATCTCATATCTCTCTCGCAGCCCCTTCAAAATCTGTATGGTTTCATCGACAGTTGGTTCAGGAACTTTAACAGGCTGGAATCTTCTTTCTAAGGCTGGGTCCTTCTCAATGTGTTTCCGGTATTCATCTAATGTTGTAGCTCCAATGCACTGCACAATATACAATGAGTTAAGATAGAACTATCTGCCTCCTAAACTATAACATAAACATGTAGCAACAAGATGTCAAGGTTAATTAGTACAAGGAATCAGATGTAAAAATTGATGAAACACGGTGATAAGAAATCCCAATCATAAACAAGGCAAGTCCCATTTAAACTAGAACATAAACATAGACCACATAGTTTTAATAGAGTAATATGGTTTAGAGATATTGTATAGGTTCTCAATCATACGTGAAGGAAAGAAGAGTCGCATTCCAACAAACAAGGCAAGTCCCGCAAAAGAATAGAGATTTCTTGAAGATTTGAACCATTTGAATTCAGCCTGTTAACCCCTAAGGTTTGGCAATTATATGGAACTAACTCTACCTCAGATGTGACTTACTGAAAAAAGACATAGTTGAATCACAGCATAAACCAGAAAATCACACATATCATCCTAAACTAAATTTACATTGACAACTACACAGCCTAGTGATAGAACCTCAAATAACAAAGATAATACACATAACATGCATGTGCAAGGACAAAATTATACCTGTAGTTCACCTCTTGCAAGAGCTGGTTTCAAGATATTTGCAGCATCAATAGCTCCTTCTGCTGCTCCAGCTCCAATTAAGGTGTGCACTTCATCAATAAAAAGAATAATCTCATCACTTTGTTTGATTTCCTCCATCAGCTTCTTAAGTCTTTCTTCAAATTCTCCACGGTATTTGGTCCCAGCCACAAGAAGACCCATATCCAAGGTTATAACCTAATTGATAGAAAAGAAAATAACACACTTAAGAACTTCACTTTCCAATTATAGCGAAGGAATCAAACAGGCAGAATTATCCAAAATAACTTAAACATAAACATCACGGGCATAACTGCACAAACATATATTCATCAATTGTTGACAATATGCATCAACTAATTGGTCATCATAGCTACGACTGAAAAAGATGTCATTGATAGGAACTAGTACATAAACCTGGGACTCATTCAAGTAAATATGAAAATGTGAAAGCAGATTTAAAAATTCATCCTTCTTATATCAAAGTACTTCAAAAAAATCAAAAACCTTTCTAGAATCATTTTTAAACATGTGAATCAAATCGAATACTATTTCAAATATAACATGTAACTACCAGGTATTACAGTCCAATGTCTGAGGACACCCAATACTCACACAGAAACCTTTTATGGTCTAAACAAAACTATGCTTACCTTCTTCCCCTCAATTGTTTCTGGAACATCACCAGTTGCAATTCTTTGAGCAAGGCCTTCCGCAATTGCTGTTTTACCAACACCGGGTTCTCCAATGAGACAAGGATTATTTTTCGTACGACGGCCCAAGATTTGGGTGACTCTTTCAATCTGGGGCTGCCTTCCAACAACAGGATCCAACTTCCCCTAAAAGAGCAAGAAACAGTTCAGGTAAAAGAGATATGTAATTAAAGCCCCTCACATCATCATAAAGTATATTTTACCAAGGTTATAAAGCAATGAATTGTATGTTACCTCCTCCGCCAGCTTAGTCAAATTGGTGCCATACTCCTCCAGTGTTGGCATTTTATTGCCACTGGTCCCTCCCCCAACACCAGCACCAACAGCTTCTGTGCTCTCACCCACCATACGTATAACCTACAAACAAGTTTTATCACAATTATTAATCAATTGTACAGATAACCAAGATTCGCTGGATACAATGGGGAGGGGTATAATGCTTGCCTGAGTGCGAATGCTACTAGGGTCAGCACCCAAATTCTCAAGAACACGTGCTGCTACACCTTCCCCCTCACGCAACAATCCAAGGAGTAGGTGTTCCGATCCAATGTAGTTATGGCCTGTAATTTCATGGAACATATATATTTCCTGATCAACTCAATGCACATATTGGAAGTATAAGATCTAAATTTAAGATGTCATATAAGACTGCATTTAAATAGGCAGCCAAGAAACTAATATTAAAAGATAAAGCTCAACTCAACTGGGAGAAACTATTCAGAAGACCCTACACGAGACTGGACATACAAGCTCAAGCCTCAACCTTGCTAGACATTAAATTGAAGCTAATAATGGGACAAGCTCATTGACTATAACTTGTGTCAAAAGATTGCATATAACCAGACTCGTTACAATGACATAACAGTAATTATGTCATAGAACTTGCAATTTGGATTCTAAAACTAATGTCCCACTTATATGTTACTCAAAGTTTCTGTAGGCCACAAATGGATACAATATCCTGTCAAATCATAGAGGGACACACTCTGTATTTCATATGAGAGGGAGGAAAACATGAAATCGATAATAGCTAAATGCTCTCCTCACGGTCAATTATGCAAAAGTATAAAGGCAAGAAGGAAAATAAATATTACTAAGTTGGCGGGCTTCCTCCAGTGAGAGTTCTAAAACTTTTTTTGCACGAGGAGTGAATGGAATTTCCACAGCTACAAATCCACTGCCCCTTCCAATAATCTTTTCCACTTCTACACGAGCATCTTTCAGATTGATTCCCAAGGATTTTAGAACCTTTGCAGCAATTCCAGTTCCCTCACCAATAAGACCCAACAGAATCTGCTCTGTGCCAACAAAATTGTGGCCAAGCCTACGTGCTTCTTCTTGAGCAAGCATAATAACTTTAATCGCTTTTTCTGTGAATCTCTCAAACATAGCTTTGACAACATGTCGACTTCTTTTTCCTCTACAGGGCTTTGACAATGAAGTTGCCACCCTGGAATGAAAATCCTGACCAGATCTCATCATGGTATCTAAAGCATTGGAACCTCGCATTCCAGAGAAGCTTCTAATTCTCAAAGTAGGTGCTTGTACACAGTACATCATTTTCACAACCCTCTTTGATTTCCCAGATCCATTTGACTGACCAAACCTGTGGCCATAAACTAATCCAGGGATATTGGTTGACTGAACAAGAACCCTAGCCATGATGGCAGCTATACAGCCTGCATTAAATAATAAAAGAAATTTTGTGAGGATATAATTCTAGTAGAGATGAAGTAAACCTCCACACATGATTCAAGACCAAAATTTCCCATCAGTAAGATTTGAAGTTAAATATGTCCCAACCCCACACATTACACCTCAGCCAAGACCCAGTAAGGCAATAAACTAAATGTTATTGAGATACATAATGCAAAACACACTATCCAAGTTTGATGACTGTAAAAGTTGAGTCTAGCATGAGTATGAATGATGAAGCAACAAGGAGTATTATCAACCAAAACAGCATAATAATGTAGAATAAACACCATAAGTTATTATTGTCTAGTCATATACAGCTAATGTGCTTTCACACACATTACACAAAAGCATAGAATGAGGACTCTCGATTTTGGTCTTCTCATGGATTAAGAATATTTTCTACGAAGTAAAATTGTTTCATCATATTATATTGTCCGTGTTGCCATAAACTGATGGCTACATTACAGGTTGTAGTTTCATGCAACTGATCCTTCAAAATATATGAGGCAATACAAATTTTACGTACAATCAATGAAGTTGGCCTGACTGAACTGTGTTAAGGTAATGATCAGAGAAATTTTTATTTTAGCAAGGAAAAACGAAACATAAAGCAGGACTAATAGGAAAAGGTTGAATGTGATGAAGCATGGTAGCATATTATAGTACAGTGAACTATACTCTAGTTCACATGCCATAATTATAAAGAGAAGTTCATCCAACATCTGGTTCTGAGTGATACATCTATAATTTATGTTCAAAGTTCGAACCTAATTCACTTAATCCCATGCACGAAAGGTTGACTATTAAGTTTGACATAACCATATCACAAGTCACATACTTGCAGCAGATACAAGAACAAGTAAACAATAAAAAGAATTGTGAACAAGAAAGGTTTCACCCAAAGCACAAACAACATCACTATGCTTACGATGAAACCAAGAAACATTCAACCCACCCCTCACTAAATCGTAATGCCAACTAACCGCAACATCACATAACAATCTTCAAAACAACAAACAAGCAATCCAACTTTTTTCTCTTTTCACAAAGTACTCAACTAATGATATTAAATAAAAAAAACCTCCAACATACCCACCCCCAGCTCAAAAGCATAACATGTACCAAACAGCGCTAAACACAACATCCATAAAAATACTCAACCAAAAGCTCAAACACCTTATCCACACAAACCTCACTACTTCTAAAGATCAAAACTTCACCCAGAACAACCAATTAAAAACCAAAACCCTAAACTTTCGAAGAACCCAGATACCCAAATCCACAGGCAGTTACACCCAGCACATCAAAAACCCTAAAAAAAAAACAAATCTTACCAAATCTTTCAAGTAAAAAAGGCTCTCCGGTGAAATATAAATGAAATAAAATACAAATTAAAGAACTCGAAAGAGAGAAGTAAAAAAAAAACAGAAAGAGAAGCAGAGACCTGCAGGGTCTTTTTGGAGAAGAAGAGAAGAGAAAAAGGAGAGAGCTCCTTTTTATGGTCGGCCGAGGAGCTCGCTAGGGAAATAGAGATTGTTGTGTTGTGGTCGATAATGGACGGTGTCGCTCGCTCTCCTCTTTCAACTCTCTACCCTTTTTGCAGATTATATCACATCTCATCTCATCTCATCTCTCTCAGGACGCGCCACTCCATCGCACTCCATGCACCACCGCCTCACCCTATATTAACCCACCCTCGCACGCGATTCACCACCAGCCGTTGGATCTGCCGACCTTCCTCGCCTTCACTTTTTATTTCGACGTGGCGTGTTACTAGTGGCTGAGTGGGGCCCACGGGCCTTATCTGTAAGTCAAGAATTTTTTACTAGTGTCCCATCTTGCCCCTCGATATTGTGTGTTCTGTTCTGGTTTTGCCCTTGCGTGGTGCGTTCTGATTGGCTGAGAATTGTAGCTACCTGTAAATTTTGTTTTTGAATAAAGTGTCACTGTAGCATAAACGTACACGAGACCTTCACTGCACTAAAAACCTTGTTCCAACTGCTAATTTAGAATTTTATTTGATTTTCTATTTTTAGGAGAAGTGGAAAAATTGAAAAATTATTAAGTGTGTAAAATCCAAAGAAATGTTCAACAGAAATTGGGAAACTTGGAACGAGTAGGGCCTTTCATTTTTGGAAATATTGCTATTGATCTGAAAAGGGAAGCAAATGTCAAATATACATGTTTTTCCATATATATTTCTTAAACATTTGGAATTGTGGTGTTGCAAGGCAAGTACTTACGCTGCAATGCAACAATCATTCTCTTATGATCATTCTCAAAGTTTCTATTCCCACTTTCTTTATTTCTCTTGTACCATTTCTTTTCACATTTAACAATGAGAAAACAATATATATATATATAACATTGATTTCTCTCGTTGTGCTAGCAAATTTTGTCTTTTGACAATTTTGATGGCTTGGCGGCATGGATTTAACAAATAGTAGTAAGACAATGTCTTGTAACATGAGGATCAGTAAAAGCTAGAATTATCGATATTCAATAACGATATTTTATGAGTTTGAATAGTCAATTACTTAAAATTTAAACCAAATTAAAATAAGAACAATAAGAAATATTAGATGTTGATTGACTAGTTGATTTAAGTACCAAAATGATTGTATGTAAGTAATGGACAAAGAGGTGGTTTCAAGCTATAAAAAAAAGTTAAGAATGGTGAATAAAATGAAGAAGTGAATGAAATTAACATAAACATATTGTGTGGGATAGAATTATATGCATTGACATGTTGCAATGTTGACTATAATTTCATTAACTAAACCCCTCCTTTCAAATGTGGCTCAACACTTAGCAAACTTATAGGAATTCTAAGTCACATGAGTTTCTATTAGCATACTAGCACTCAGAATAAGCATTGAGTCAAGTGAATCTCATAAGCATCTTAAGACACACGTAACAGCTCAAGTATGATTTAGAGTTCATTCAAATATCAAAACTCAGATTTCTAAAATGCAAGTAAACTAAGCAATTGTGTGATGAGATTGGTCAAAACAAACCCCAAGCAGTATAACCCCTAGGAAATAAAATTAAATATGCAAATACATACATTCTATACCCATACTTCAAAACCTTAAATTAAAATCATGCTTCAACAACCAAAAAACCTTAGCGCATGCTAAAATAATCAACATAAATGAATAAAACATTCACCATATCATTAATAAACATCAAATATCCAATAACAAGCTTAGTTTTGCTAGAATCCACCAAAGTAAATAAAAGAAAAGAAAGATTACAAGATGATGAATGAAAATGGAGAAGGAGATCTCTCTTGATCATCAAGCTCCAAGCAAAACTCTAACATTCTCTCTGTAAATTCCTTAAAGTTGTCAAAACTTGCAAATACCCAAAAGAACTCGAAAATTGGGCTAGAAAGACATTATATTATAAGTTTCAAAAAATGATAATAAGTTCATCAGATCCATCACAATCGTGACTTTAGTGGAGATGTTTTACTTTTTCTTAGTTGCGACTGATAATATTTATAGGAATCCACAATAGTGACTCTATTGCCTTGTGTGTTGAATTGCATTCCTTTTGCTTCCTCTTCACTCCCAAACTCGAATTGAATGCACGAGAATCTGAAACACATCATAACACGACATGCAATCATCATAACTCATATAATGGGCTCTTCGAGTCGTAAATCCAAAAATAAAGATGGATTATAACACATTTAAGTTCAAATGCAAAAAATGGTGAATATGTGACTAAAACGAGCATAAAAGTGGAGAAATGAGCTATGATGATGGCGAAAGTGGGTTACATAAGCACAGATAGTTTGATATGATATAGAACTATCAAAATCCATCCCTCCAACTAAAACGGACCATGTCCGTGAGCAACACAAAACCAAAACTAAATGAAAAAGAATAAACTACACTAGAAATGTTATGAAATTGATAGAGCAAGAACAAAATAAAGAGAAAAGAATATGAGACAAGAAAATAGGGGAAAAGAGAGAGATTTTATTCATAGCTTCAAGCTTGTAATTTGTAGCTATAAGGCTCTTTTATATAGGGACAAATAACATAACTACTCTACAACTAGAAAATATTTTCATTACAAGTAAAAGAAAATATAAAATACAATTAGAGTTTACAATTAGAAAATATGTTTGCTACAAGTAAAAGAGATTTAGAAGTATTAACATAATTGGACATTTAATAACATAACTATTCATAACAAGAAACTATATTTTACAGGGTTATGGTGATGCCAAAAATGCAACAAATCACTGTATTCAATCACCAAGATGTGTCTTTTCGTGCAATCGTGTCCAAACTCTCAAGCACAATACACCAAGTTTACGTGGGCTCATTCAGAATCTGTTGGGCTCAGCCCAATAACATAGATAAAGTTTGTTGAGCAAAGTCCATTATCTTCATTGGGTTTACTGTTGTGTAGTTGGGCTAATCTCTTGGAAGGCTTATTTTGCTAATTGTTGTGGTGCTATTTATTTTATAATAAATTTTAAAAGATTAAGGCTATGTTTAATCGTTTGGATTAGATAACAACGATGTATTACGATAGATAAGAAATCTAATGGATAATCAGTTATACATTCCAACTTTGATGAATGAACATATAGTAAATCAGATTTTATATGATTTTATAGATTTTGACCCAATTTCTCTCGATTAATATCTTAACATATTGTTTTTATTCAAACATATTTTTTATGCACTTACATATTAACTCATTTGGTTTGAAAAATATTTTAATCGAAAAAATTTCAGTTTCACACAATAACGTCTCGAAATAATTATTAACAAATATGAACTCAGCTCGAACTTATTGTTCTTACTCCAACACATAAACAAACTTTCAAAATAAATAATAATTAAGTAATCAAGTGAGATCGTTAATTTTTTTTTTTTTAAAATAGTAACAATATGACTGAGAAATATTTAAATAATACCTAGTTTATTTTTTAATCCAATATAAATGTAACATTATTCGATTCGATTCAAACTTATTTTTTAATTTTTTTAATTTTTGGGTTTCAGTCGATTTCATTCCAAACTCGAACACGAACGAAATAAATTTTTATAAGTTTTTGTTATTATTTAAATTAATCATTGTTGGCGTAAGAGAGAAAAAATAAATTTAAATTAGTAAGAGGTATTTTGGGAATAAAATATACTTCCATATCTAATCCATCATAATCCAAAAGGAGCCCTTAGATTAATTTATCCATCATATGATGGATAAAAATAACATAATAGATTTCAAAATCCAATCATTTGTTGTCATCAAACGTTGGATTGTACAGGACGATGGATTTCGAAATCCAATCCATTTCATTATCTCTTGGATCAAACGCAGCCTAAATGATTTTGTTTCTTTTGTACTCTTCATTTTTTTTTTGTTTTTTTTAGTTTAGCATGCAATTAAGATTGGAGGGAGGACTCATACATGTGTTGATAGCACATGTATGTTGCATGTGTTGTGACATAAGATCTGGACCATTGATAGATACGAGCCAAATAGGTGACCCATTTTGTGAACCGGGTTATGGATGGGTTCTGCCTAGAAGCTATACACCTTCAAGCGAAGCTCGCAGGAGAAGAGCAGCTCCGTCGCCGCCGTCTTCCTCCGCCGTCGCAGCTAAAGTTATTTCCTTTAGTTGTGTTGATTTTTATTCATGTTTTCAAGTCATTTCTCAGTTTGATTTTTTTTTTGTTGCTAAAAATGTGTTCCATTTTTTAATTCCGGTGATAAACCACAAGAAGAAGAAGAGCAAATTCGAGAAGAATCTCTTTAATGGTTGATGCTGTTGTTGTTGCTGTTATTTTACCGATGAAGTCCAGGCGAGAGTAAGATCAGGGTGTCTCTTACCTTTCCCTATTTCTGGATTTTCACTTCATTTTTGTTTTGGTGGTGATTGGTACTTTTGATACGAAAGACATGCATCTCTGTTTTTTGCTGGTTTCAATTTCTATTACAATAGTGAAATCATGAACACAGTTATATGAGTCAAACAATTTATGTTGCTTTTGTTTACTTGGAGAATTTGGATTCCATGGATTTAATTTTCTGCTTAATCATCACTACAAATCTGCACCCTGTCTTTGAGCTGCTTGCATTTGTCTGGCTAACAGCTGGAGATGATCTCAGAATAGTTAGCAAGTAAGAACTATTCGTTGATGGAGATGATCTCAGAATTACTTAACTTGTCCCTGATATTTCATTGTAATTTATATAATAGCTTTAATTTCGTTGAGATTATTTTTCAATTTAGAACTATTTATTCGCCACAAGTGCAAGGCATAATTTTCCATAAACCTTCCTTGTATTCAATGAAACAGGGACCTAGAGTGAAGTGAGCTCTGTACCTGTCAGAGTCTCACTATTTATGTTTGTTGAGGCAATGATTTACATTCGCTCATTGGTAAGAACTAAGAATGAGAGTGTTATTCAGATTTTTGTTGTCGTTGATTTGATTCTTAATTTCTATTGTTTTCTCTATTCTTAATTTCTATTGTTTGATGATTAATGACCAGCCTATTGTTGATGCTGAGACCACTAACAACGTTAAATCCTCCGACCATATTGAAGAGGACCGCTCTCACCATCAATCCGGTGACATTTCGTGGAACACTTGTTGTGCACATTTCTTCTTCTTCTGGTTTCTAGTTTCCTTCAGCATTGCCAATTTTGTTCTCAATCGAATTAGTTTTTTGGTTTCATAGATCTGAATGTGTTGTACCTGAGCACAAGCAGAGAGAGGATGTTGAGAATCGGAGGCACGATCTGCTAATTCGATGATCCTGAACTAGAGGATCAAGGAAACACTAATGCATTCAACCCTAGTTATCTGAATATTCATCTCGGTAACATATTTGCTCCAATTTTTTGCTTGATAGGTTTCTGTACTGGACTTGATATGAACACTTTGAATCTGTTGGATATGATTGCACAAAGCCATGATGATGTTTTCAATTCAGTGGAGACTGGATAGAGAGAGAGAGTTTTTGACACAGCGAGCTAATCAATTTCTTATAGAAGGTTAATTATTGTTAAGGAAAATTGACTATCAGTGCACCCTATGAGTTATACATTTTTGCATGGATATGAAAGATAATGATATTGGAATTGCTACTGAGGAGCTGATGTTTGCCTATACTTTTGGCCATTGATAATAATTGCCATCAATCTGATGAGTTTGGCATGTGTTGTGTAGGTTGAGGCCATAAATCTTTTTTCAGAATATGCTGCCCAGCTGAGAAGACTGGGCATGGAACATGGAACAACTCTGTTTCTTTGACAACATTGTTTAGATATGAGTTCTGTTTTTATATATCTAATTGTTTGGGTGATTTTATTTTCAGGTGTGTGGCACTTTGATCAGAGGCTGCTCCATGAGGAAGTTGTGGCATAGCTTGTTGTCCAACTTACTCTACTAGCTAGAGAAGTAGTTTATGTTTTATGTGTATTTTGTTTTCAAATTTGGATTAGATTTAGTAAGTTAGATAGTATAGAGACTATTGTAGTTTGTTTCCCTTTCAAATGGATTAATGCACTCAGACGGAGGCATCACTATGTGCACATTACGATATTAGATTAATATTACATAGATACAATATTAGTTTATGTTGAGGATGTTGTCATATAAATTATGAATTAGAGAATCGAGCTATGATTCATTTGCTCGAAAATTGATTGTTGTGTTCGAGCATTTAAGGAGCAAGTAAGGAGTAAACTTTGCTTGTTGTTTGCTCACTAGTTAGCAAGCAAATTGTGAGCAACATT
>JAYMTA010001086.1:0-21888 GCA_036897625.1 Pelargonium cotyledonis
GAGCTCAACCCAGATCTGGCGAGCTCCGTCACGCGCGAGTACATCCCCCAAAATATCCATCTTGCCGAGCTCCTCCATGGCTTCTCTTTCTTGCTCGGCAAACTCACGACGACTGAGCACGGTGAACTCATGTTGAACTCACCATCTGGAGCTCTCTCTCTTGCTCGATTTGGCGGAGGAATGGGTCGGCCATGGGAGTTCTTAGTTCCCCATGGGAGTTTAACAAAGATATTCTAAGAGTTCTTGGCGAGGAATGTGAAAACTATAATATTCTGAGAATTGTTTATTTTTTTTTTTTTTGATATAAAGCACCAAATAGCATTAAGATCAACTCAGTACAGAGCACAAAACATAAAAACACAAATATAACAAAAAATTAAACACACTACTAACTAGGCTAGAAATAAGGATATAAGCAGACTTGAAATGGTTCGAGGGGTAGGTAGCTCATGTTGTCCCTGCTGTCCCGGTAGTAGATATCTCATACTTCAGACGCTTCCTATCTTCCTTGGGAGATAAGAGGGAGCTAAAGCCTTCAACAAGTTTGGACCTACATTGGCCACACAATTTGATTCTTCTAAGAGGAGATTTGGAGGCTTGAGCACTTGTATACCCCCTAAACCGACTTCTCTTGAGCATGATGTGCCGCTTTTCATTAGCCAAGATTTCAACCGAGTTTGAACTCCTCTCCCATTTATAATCAGCAAGAATACCTGAACAAACCTTAGGAACAGACTCAACTTCCATGTTATCCAAGGTTGAGGTCTCAAAGCTCCCAATTTTAAGGCGCTTCTTAGATGATAACTCTTCTTGAGTTTCACGGAGTTCCAACTGATCTCGTAAAGAAACTTGGTCTTGAAGAGAAGCTGAACGTGAACGTGAACACTCCGGACTATCAAACTCATAGGGCTTCCTAATTTCCCTAGGATTTCTAGTCATATGATTGACGATGGCCGAGTTCTTTTTTTGATAATAAACTGCAGGTTTTCGGGGCGGAACATGAGAGTCCACTCGGATCCTACACATACATCTTTGCCTTGAAGAAATTCGATTGCCACAAATGGAGCATTGGAGCCATTGCTTTTCCATACGGAATTGGAGCCAAGATGATTGTCTTTCATTGATAGGCAGAAGAAAACTCAATCGCCCTACTGACAAAAGCTTATCAATATTCAAAGGTTCCAAAAGGTCTGACATTGGCTTTTTTCCAGTAACCTTAATCTCTTTTTTTAACTCTGCAATAGATTCGAGAAGCCTGGAATGATCATTCCTTAACTTATCAAGTTCCAACTGATTTTCCTGTAAGGTAAAGTTCTTCTCCTCCAGTTTTTTAAAAGTGTCTTTTAAATTCTTGACATGGGCACCATTATCTTTGAAGGATTGAGACTGGAGATCTATGGCCTTTCCTCTGGCTAAGAGAGATTTGAAGTTTAGCCTCAAATCATCTCGTTCCTTACAAACAGAATCGAATTCCTTAATCACTCCTTCAAAAAGAAATAACTGCATGCTAATCAAATTTTGGTCTTCATTAGAAAGCGAATTGTTGCTTTCCAAGGAGGCAGAGAGGTCCTAAAACAGAGCTTTAAAAGCTTCCATCTATACTTAAATTAAATTAAGAAAATCAATCAAGAAGGACCACACACTCAAATCCAAACTTATAGCAACTAGGGCCACAAGAAGGAGATAACCGAGGTTGCAACAGCAACAAAGGAGAATCAGCTTCTACAAGAAAACTAAGAAACCCAAAGATCTCAAACCCAACTAAGACAACAGCTTAGTGAAAGATATGCAGAGACAATAACAGATCAGATAAGAGATCACCTGAGATTCAACAACGACCAAGAAAATTACCGAAACCCCGAAAAAGAGCGACGATCAAAGAAAGACCTTCAGGCTACAAGCCAAACTGGAACTCCTCCGCGACGGCATGAAGGATGAGCAAACACCAGAAAGAGGCAAAAAGGGCGAAAATCAGCTTCTTCAAGACAAAGGCAAACAACCCGAAACGCTACTCAAAGGATAAAAGCAAGCAAAAATAACTGAGAATAAAGGATTTTGGGCCACCGATCACTGAGAAATCGGACGGATTTGGCCAGAGAACGGCGGCCCAGCAAGAAGGAAATGGTGGCTGTGAAAACCCTAGGTAGGCGCAGAGAGAAAAATTTTGTTGTTGTTGTTGTGATCCAGCTGAGTAAACATCTTAAAATTTCAGTTTACAAGTTCGTCGTAGAATATCTATAGCAATCGCCTTGTTTGTTTGCCGTGAAAATACCAGGAATATGAAATTGCTAATTGTTATTTTGTTATTGTGATCCTGCTGAGTAAAAATCCTAAATTTTCAATTGTAGAATATCTATTGATTACGGCCTTTTTGTCAAAGGGAAAATTGAGGAGAGTGGAAGTAGAAGCTTGAACTGCTGAGAAAATGATGGAAAGCCAAATTAGAATGCCAAGAAATGTCAACATTTTGCGTGTCTATTGAATGAACCCTAAGAAATGTTTTAATGAACAATAAGAAATGTCAAATTTATGTTAAAGACAAAATTGAGGTGAAGGGAAGTATAATCTTTGAGCGGTTGAGAATGATGCAAAGTCAAACTAGAACACTAAGAAATATCGAAATTTTATGTGTCTATTTCATGAACCCTAAGAAATGTTTATGTTATCAACTGTGTAAACAATAAGAAATGACAAATTTTTGTTATTAATTGTATGAACTCTAAGAAATGGCAAACTTATGTGTATGTATATACAATTGTTTCTCTATATTTACGAAGACATAGATGCTTCTCCATTTTTTGGCCTAAAAATTCAGTGACGTTGACTCTCACCTACAACAGTTGAGTTGAAAATTAGGGCGTTTTAGTTATTCCAAGATCTCGCTCGAATCAGTATTCCAGATCATAGTTCAAAATGCTTCGTTTAGTCAACATTTTGAAGAATCTAACATTAAACTATGTGGTCGTTTCACTAAACTGTTTTTAAACTTCTTTTATGGCTCTTCTTCTTATGCTAGTAAGGTTTGTTATTGTCTTGTAGAATCTCAACAGAATCAGGTGATACAGAATCAGGAGGGACACGAAAGAAAGTGAACAAGAAAGAGAAATGGGCTCAAAATTCCTCAGAATTTCTCACCTATATGGGGGCCATGGATGGTGAGAAAAAACATCTGATCAAGAGATTAATTTCATTTCCCATGAAAGGAGGTAAAAGAACCAAAGCCCGTGGAATCTTTTATGAAACTATGCATCTCTTAGCTAAGACTGAAGACGATGCAATCAAAATCACCACTGAGGCCTTAGAGAATGTGAAGCCCGTGTGTGAAGTAAGTAGGGTAAGTAGAGGAGGTACTGTATATGATGTCCCAAAGATTGTATCCAGGAGTCGCCAACAAACCTTAGCAGTTCGCTGGATCGTTGAAGCAGCTAAAAATAGGCGTAAATGCAAAACAGTATCTGTATCAGAATGTTTGTATACCGAGATAATGGATGCTTACCGGAAGAGGGGATCTGTGCGCAAGAAGAAGGAGACTCTTCACGCAACGGCTGCCCATAATCGTGGCTACGCGCACTTCAGATGGTGGTAGACTGAGAGCTCTATCTTGTTCAGCCAGATTATTCCGTAAGATGTGATTTTACTCGTTTTCTTTTTTCTAGAATCCTCAAAATATGAATGTTTTCTGGATCTGATTTGTGATGCTTGGGAATGCACGAGAGTTTTAATACCAAATTGTGCTGCGTTCTTTTTAAAATCTCATTACGACTTGTTCTATTTGGTTATTTGTTCACGACTGTATGTCACTGCTGCAGGTACTTGAAAAGGGTTTTCAGATCATCACGTCAAGTGCATCAAGATTTTAGATGTATACAAAGATTGAAACTAAGGTCCTTTGAGAATTTATGCAGTTTGGCTGGAATATTTCAAATAAGTCTCATGTTATTTTGCGAAAGTAACTCTCTAGTTTAACAACCTATGCAACTTTTATGCGGGTGTGTTCTTTTGGTGATGCCTGAACTTATGTCGAACGAAGAGGATCATTTTCTAGCATTATTGTTATTCTCTTTTGGTTACCTGTATGATTTCATTTTCATTTGAATGTCTGATATTTTGAATTACTCCCGCGTTATAAAAAATGAGACTTAAACCTCCCGACGTTTTTCTCTACAGCACAACTTCAGAAAGTTACAAAAGGTTCGCTAGAGGTCTCGAACAACCCATTAAAATTAGACAGTTCTTATCTCAAAATTGACCGTCGGCAATAAAGCTCTAAATCTCAAAAAAAATTCAATACGATTCAACGACATGATCTAACATGTCTGGGTCACATCTATTTAATTAGTTTCGTCCTAATCAAATTATTCTTCAAATACTTTATCCAAATGTATTTTTGGGTCCTGGGCTCACTAAGATTCCATCTAAAATATAGACCAATAAAGCTCTAATATGCATTAAATCAATATTAATCCAATCGAACGGAGCTCAGCATCTCATCCGCATTGACATCCATGCTTCTCCGCATGACCATTTCGCATTCAAGCTTAAACCCTCCCAAAACCCTCCTCCAGAAACTCACACCAATGGCTTGGCGCTGTGGATCGCTGTCAAGGTCGATGATCACCACCGCCAGGTCCTCCACGCTTCGCTCTCCGCCGTCACTCCCCCGCCTTCGTCCCTCGCCGGCTTCCGCTCCCCGCCGTGTCTCCTTCGCTACTCACAGGTTTTTCTCCATAAAACACCTAGAACTATACTGTTTGGTTGCCTAGAAACGGAAGGGAAATGAAATTCCGAAACTGCATGTTTGGTATTTCTCTGTTTGCACCGTGTTTGACTGCAAACCTTGCTCTTCATTTCACACAGATCACGGATTCGGTCAGAACGTTGTTTTTCTCGCCTCTTTTAGTTGCTTAGGAAAGTGTGAAGCTTCGAAAATCAGCTCACTAATTGTCTAAATGTGTATATTGTAACAAGATTTTTTTAGTTAATGCAGTGAATTTTGGAAATTATGGATCAAATGTTAGTTGATGAATCGGTTTTAGTTCAACCAAATGTAGCCTAAAGGCATTTTGTTGGAGCTTTTGATAATTGTACACCTAATAGTGAAAGGTTCAAATTTTCTTTCATGTTTATCCAGAAACCATTTTTTTTGGGAGTGTGTTTAGTTTAACTGTTTTTAACTCTCTAGTTTGGTTGCCTGTTATTATTCTTGTAGTTCTTTACCAAAACACAGTAAGTTTTGCTTTGTTGAGCAAAACTTTTGCTCTGCATGCTGCAAGTATTATATAAGTCTGTAATTTTCTGATCTTTCTGCTTGTCTGATTTTTCTACTTTCCAATAGGACTATGGGAGAATTGGGATGCACACAATCACTTCTACCTTTGCAAAGCACGGTTGCTGTGGTTCACCTCACATATCACCTTAATGTCGGCGCAAGGTCGTGTTGTGAGCTGTATCATGGTACCTTCTGCCGTTCTTGTCCAGATCGCTAGTAGTTTCTTTGTGAGTCTTGCTGTTCTTGGACACATGACGGAAATGAAGATAACATGTTTATAAAAAGTTCTTCTCATTATTATTCTTATTTGTCGCGCTCACATTGTCTTAGACAACTCTAATTTTGCTGGTGGATTTTTTTCTTCTTAATACATTGTTAGTGTTATGTTTTATCTATAAAGAGAGGTGTAAAGTTGGTATGAACCCATGTTAGTTTGTAAATTTGATTGATTAGAAGGGAATGGGATTCATAGGGAATGGAAATGACGGGTGATGTGCGAGGACTTTCAGTCATCCAAGGAACAAGAGAGATGCTGAACTGTAGGTGTTTTTGTTTATTCAAATTCAAAACAACAAATCTCATTATCAATTGTATGTGTAAATAGATAACTTAAAGCGTCATGAATGATATCCTATACACAATTTGTGTAAACTGCTATATAACACTGTTTTATTTATTTATTTAAGATTATTTTTGCATGTGATATTTAGGAATATTTGCTTTTATATATTTTTGTGTGTTTACATTCATAGCTTCATGGAAATCTCTAGTGTAGTTTGCAAAGGATCTGCAAAATAAACTAGAATTGATCACAGTAGTTTATATGGTACACCTTTTAACTTCCTCTATTCTTCAATAAAATTCTCCAGTCCTTATTGCTTTCATTGGTTTAGATTTGGGTTTAGAATTTTATATTTAAGTTTAAGTTTATGTTTATCCAAGTACTAACACATTGTAAAGGAGCATATATTTCCAATGAATAAAGTATATAATTTTGGAAGTGTTGGATCAGGAAACTTGCAAGTTGTTTATTGCTTTTGAGAAATATGTAGGGTTGAAACTCTCATCAGACGGTCCATGGTAACTGTTGTGTTTGACGGAGTGTCTTTTCAGGCCTTGAATCCAAGATCAAATGCCTTTAGTTAGGAGTATATCACTATCTTATGGTATTTGATGTTTGGACCTCATATTATTATTCCCTTCTATAGTCAATTATTAGTAGCATGATATCATATGGAGGATATGAATTTTTTGACTGGTATTCTGGAATTAGGGAGGTTCTTGTAGTTATTAATTTGATTATGTCCTGGTCTCCTGGATGTCAAATAGTTTACTTTGTCTGCTAACCTTGTGGCCCTGTTAGAGTTAGTTAACACTTATCCATTTGTGTAACATAATTATGGTGGTTCACTTCAAAATTGGACTTTGTTTCCTTGGGATGGCTTTATTTTGTATATATTGAAATGCTAGGATGAGTCAATCACTCAGTTTTGCATATTTTTTAGTGCCAAGAGTGTATTTTTAATTAAGCAACACTAAATTCGTTAGAATATCTCATTCCTGCACAATACAATTTGTTTAAGTTCTAGATATTGTTTTCTTAAGTTAAATGATTACTATATATTATTCGTGTCCAAATTGATTGAGTCAACTTCTTACATAATGTAATCATCTTCTAAGCTTTTTCGGTGATTATCTCAAATGTATTGACCCCTAGTTGAGGTGATCTGCTTATACTGTACAATATTAAAAAGTTGTAAGCTCTCATGGTTTCTTCAAAGATTATTGTGACTCGTATTATTGAAGTTTTGATTGAAGGGCATTCCCATACTTGAAATACTAATGCTCACACGAAGTATGTCTTTTTGGATCTCCACCTGACTTGCATTGTACTGGGTTCTTACCGATCTTTCACACTGTCTGTGTTATTGCAGGTACCTGAATGGAAGGGGTTTGGACCAGCACAATCAAGTGCAAATAATAAATGGGATCGTAAGATAAAGTGAGTGAATCCTTCGGCTATACATGCTTCTACAGTAGTAGGAAAGTTAAATAAGTTGCATTTTTCTTGTCATTTCCAAGAAATGAATTTATGATTTCCCAACTCATTGAACAACTATTTAGGTATTTTCACCTTGGTTGTCATTGTTACTTGACCTATTTACTTGGTATATGATCAGTTTTCAACATATTCTACCTGTGGGTAGTGTCTTTTATCGCATGATTATGGTGGATGAGAATGGTCTAAGACCAGTGTATATGGTCATTGGGGTACTGAATTTCTTGGGTAGAGTTAGTCCCACTATTAGATATTTCCTTGGTACAATCATGTATTGATTTGAAAGAGTTACATCTTAGTTAAGCTTGCCTTACAGAAGACCTGGCAATTCGGGTTCCAGGTAGGTTCTTTTTGGGTTGAAAAGGCCTAACCTAAATATGGCAATTTGGATCCAAACCTCTATCACCCGGAATATGATCACCATATTTTATTGGGTTAAGGTTCCATAAAATAGACCGGATCATTTTATGGGTCAAGTAAGGTCGGGCAACCCTGCAAATTTTACACGTAAAACCCAAAACTCAATCCATAATCCGCAACCCACACCCTTTTAGGTCGGGATTGATTAGACTTTTTGAATCTGAACCCAAAAAAAAACCTAATTGCATTCATCTTGGCCCTACTGGGTAGTTTGCTGTAGTTGCAGGCTTAAGATAGACAAGTTGTCCAATTAGGTTTGCTGTAGTTGCAGACTTAAGATAGACAAGTTGTCCAATTAGGTTTGCATTCTGAAAGTACACAGTTGGGAAGACCAACAAAAGTTATTCACATGAACACAGTTTCCTCTTTTTGTTGATATCTCACTTGTCCATATCCCATGTGCATTCCTTGTTTATTTGATTCATCTGTAGCTGAAATTGGAAGTTACTTGAGAATGTTGATACTTAGTCTAAACTATTAGTGGAATCAGAGCTGGCGATTCGTGTTGACGTGTCGTGTTCATGTTGTTTTAAAGTTTGATTAGGTATTATGCTATGATTTAATTGTACCAAATTACTATTTTAATCTTGATCGTGTGAACATGTTTGATTCACAGTTCCAACATGAACACGACGCGTTACCATGTGTCTGAAAAAATTATCCTTATTGCATAGACTCGATATTTAAAATTTTGACATTCTTGGAGAAAGAATCTCATCATAAGCTCCGCAATCAGCGTATCTTATTGCTCCTTACTATTTAGTAACCAAACCACACCATCTACGTGGATATGGCTTACAATACAAGTGGGTTGCTTTTATGCAAATGACTTAAGAGTCACAATTATTAATGAATTGTATTTGAAAGTTGATTGATCACTAGCACCACTATGTGCTTCTTGTCCTAGTTATTGTGTCCGAAGAAGAACAAAAGGGGGAATAGGAAAGAAAAACGTAATCAAGATAGAGTCGACAATTTGAATTTTCGATCAGATTTATTTGAGTTCAAATTAATAGTCTAGTTTGAATTTGATCTAAAAGGAGTTTGTATTGTTTGGACCGAATTTTAGTGTAAACTGTGTGAGTTCGTGCATATTTATCTGATCTGACTTGTAAGTTTATTGTATAATTATGCTTTGACTCGAAAATTTGTTGGATTGGATCGGTTTTAACTTTTAAGTTGGATTGAATTTCAGATGTTCGTGAGTTTAAATTTTAATTGTCTGCTCTAAACTAAAGTATGTTGGCACTGTAAGCAAGGAATCTATCATTATAGGTTTCTAAACTCTACAAGCTCTTATATAAGGGTTGACATAACAATTGTATTACACTCTTAATATTATAGTTCCAAGTTCGAAAAAAAAAAACAATCTCTATAAAACATGTAACAAAGTAATGTTTCATCACTACTTATAATTCAAAAACCATTTGACACCTTAAGTACCACAAGTAAATTGTTTTGGGTCCTTTTAAAGCTATGCATGGATCTCTAGAAATCATTGAAGAATGCATCTTTTCATAGCAACACAAAGTAAAGGTAAAGCTCTCAATTATTACTCATAAAATCAAACATTGCAATGAAACAACAAAGAAAAGGAGGGAAAGGTAGAAAATGGAAATGACCCAACAACAAAAAAAAAAGCTCTCAATTATTAATATTATCACAAAAAATATCAAGCATTGCAATGAAAAAACAAAGAAAAAGAGGGAAAAAGAGTGGAGAAAATGGGGATGACCAAGCAACCAACAAAAATAGCTTACTTTGGGTAGATGTTGACTCTACATCCTCTCTTTGTTAATCTTTAAACTTGATGGAAACCCAAGTTAAAGAAGAACAAAAAATGATGGCAATATCATATTCATCTTACAAATAAATGACCATTCATCATCATTTTTTTTTTAAATAAAAAAACACTATTTAGTTGTGCTACAAAATAGGAGATATCTCTTCCCCTTTAAACCCCACCCCATCCCTCTCGATACAATGAAATTTGAACCCACGATCTCCCACATAAAAATGTGTGTTTTTAACCATTGCGTCACCCCTTAAGGAACTGACCACTCATCATTAGCATCATTGTTATTATCTCCAACTGTTTGACATCAACCACACCAAGCTCATCCAGAAAATTCCCTTGTTCCCTTTGTTGTCCATGACTCCCACTTGTACCTCCTTTCCTATTACATTACTGCTCCCACCATTGTTTTTGTAGTCTTCCAGAAAGTGTGATTACTAGTAGGTATGTTAGTAGATAGTCTTATCTTTTAGAATTATTAGCGATCAGTTTGTTAGTAAAAGAAATACGTCATTGAAGGACACATTATCTACATGATATGAGAGAGTGACCCTAAAATTGGAAGAGAAGTCACGCACTAATTGTTCTTTTATACAAGAGTTAAAACAATCAACAACAACAACAATAAAAATCTAACTTAATTGTATTTCATGAAATACATCATTTTATTAAGTGTTGTAGTACACAATATACGAGCGTCAAACTCTCCGTATCACACAACTTTTGATTTAATGTCTTCAAATATGTCATACTTTCACACTCGTCAAAATGAAAAGAGTAGAATACTTCTCAAACCTTTTTTTTTCAAAGTTGGTTTCTCTCCTTGTATGTCAATTTTTTTTCTACTACGAGAAGAATAAAATTATACTTCTACGCCCTATAATGATTATGACGTTGAATAATTCAAAATTTTAAAATTGAAATCCTAATTTTGTTAGAATTTTTTTTTTATTTTATAAACTCTAGTTCGATGCCAGTTGTTCATGCTAGAGACAAAAAAAATGATAAGACGGAGAAAAATGTTCAGAATTTAGTGGTGCATTTGTCAAATATTAAAACAAGCCTCAAGTTAGAGTTGTATCTAATCATTCAGAATCTACTGAATCTTAATGGTAAATCACTGTTTCACAATAGAGAGCATAAGAAAACGCTAAACACTAGGGCATCCAAATTTTATCCGAAAATGGTGAAGCAAAATTTCACAATCAATAGACAAAAATTTATTTGCATCTTTGTCAAGAATATATAAGCATTTAAAATTAACCAAATACTAATAAACAAAGCACACATACAAGTGGGAATCTATAGGGATAGATCTAGGCATTCAAAATTTCCAAAAATGGTGAATCATAATTTCACAATCAAAAAACAACAATTTACTGACGCAGGTTATCAAACATTCAAACAAGTCTCAAGTTCGGGATACATCTGAGCATTCAAAATTTACCAAATCCTAATGCTAAATCACTGTGTCACAACAAAGAGCACGGGGAAGTGATTTTCTCTTGTCTCCTCCATATAAGACAAATAAAAGTGGGTCTCAACAACGCACAAGATAGGGATATAGATCTAGGCATTAAAAAATAAAATCCGAAAATGGTGAATCATAATTTCACCATCGAAAGACAACAATTTACATGCGCATTTGTCAAATATTCAAACAAGCCTCAAGTCCGGGATATATCTAAGCATTCAAAATTTACCGAACCCTAATAGTAAATCACAATAGAGAGCATGGGGAAGTGGGTTTCTCTCATCTTCTCTATAAACAAAACACTAAAAACAAGCACAAGTGGGTCTCTCAATGCACAGTCTAAGATTATATATATGCAATGCCCACTACATGTTTAATAAAAGAACACCAAGAAGACCCAACATGAAGACACTAAAACAGATACTATTGCTCAAAAGAAGACACTACAGAAAATGGTAAAGATACCATTCTCTCTCCTCTGAACCTTTCTCACCATTATTGCCATTTTCCGGGGACCCATTTCCTCTTTCTCCCCCACAGAGCATCAAATCAGAAAGGCATTAAAAGATAAACAAACCCCACCACTACTCAGTTCAATAGCTGCATCCAACAGTCAAGCTTATCATTCACTCCATTGGACAAAAACTTACGGCTTATCTTGTTGGGTGCCATATCGATAATTATTTTTTGTCTTCAATCAATCTCGTTCTCTATTATTTATGTACCTACTCAACGTGAAAGATTTTTATTGATTACATGCAAAAGCATTTCTACCATGAAATGAAATTCAATTGTAGTATGCAATGCATCATTTGAAAATCAATCTCAACAATCAGATATAAACAGATGAGATGCTCAATCACGTCGCTTACGATCAACAACAACATTTCTCATTCCAAATCAATTGAAAACTCATATATAAGAAGATGTGAAATACTCGATCATGTCACTTACCATCAACATAACCTCTCTCATTCCAACAGCTAATTTGGGGCACGTAACTTGAGTCTATATAGAACAATGAAAAAAATGTTAATAAGAGGTAAACTTATGCATAGTAAAGCAATCGTGCACAAATCACAACTGCAAAACATGCTGATTTGGAAAGTATCAACTACGCTATCAGCTATAGCAAACCATTCATGCATTAACAATACATCAAATTGTTCGTAAATCGTAATTATACCTTTGAATGGTTCCAGAAATAACATGTAATAAAATACACAAATATTCCACATCTAGAATAAACAATAGTAACAGGATATGGAAGATTGATTTAGTGGGTGATATGAAATAACGGCAGGCACTTTAAATAAAAGGTAGATTGCAAACATGACTAGGGATGCAAGTACTGTTAGTTCGTCAACGTTGTATTGGCTCTAATTACTCTCAAAGAGATCCAAGTAAAGTTGGTGTGATTTGAGGAGAGAAAGTAATGAGAAAGATGAAAGTGGAGAATCCTAAGCACGACACACGCAACAGTAAAGATGACATCAGCATTGTCCCCGGAATTGTGAGAGCATCACTTGGGGTGGGCCAAGAAATTCTAACGAGATAAAATAAAAGAAGCCAACCTTTACCTTCTTTCTCTTCGATATCAACCTCTCTCCATCTATACCCATCCTTCCAATTTTATCTAAAAGCCCTTTCAAGAGTCAGCTACAACTATTCCACAAATACTTCCTATTTGACTACCTCTATTTTTTCTCTGATAGACCCGAGAATGATCTTCCAAGGAGAAGAAGCAAGTGGAATAACTTCAAATGAACAGGCAGGATTATCAAAAATCAGTGATAACTACAACAATGAAGCAACTGGAGGTGAAGAAGATAATCCAGACGAGTGGCTGAATCTGAGCCTGGGCATGATTTCACCCTTGACAACTGGAGGTACCGACTCACAATCGAGCCCAGTTCCTGGTAAGATTTTTTCATGTAACTTCTGTATGAGGAAGTTCTTCAGCTCACAGGCATTGGGGGGTCACCAGAATGCTCACAAGAGGGAAAGAGGTGCAGCAAGAAGATATCAATCCCAGAGGATGGTGAGAATGATGGGTTACCCTATCAATAGCACTACAATTCGGTCACTCGGCGTCCACCCCCACTCACTTGTTCACAAGCCAAGCAGAGATGGAACTCCAATTGTAGCAAGATTTAGCGGCACAAGTACAGGATTTGGGATGGCATGGGCACCTTTCATGGTAGAGGATGCAATGGATTTGATGTGGCCTGGTAGTTTTCGATTGGATACACAACTACCAGAGCCACAGGCAAAGACAGCGAGTCTTGACTTAAATCTTCGACTCTAGTACATCCATCCTTCAATTGTTTTGAATTTTCTTTTTGTGCCCTAAGCAACTTTTGATTTATTCCATCCACCAAGTACATAAGTTAACTTTCCTAGGCAACCCGGTGAGTCAAAACCTGGGATGGCAGTTCTACCTGATAAAATTAGCGAGAAGAAACTATAAAGAGTCTCCAACTCACAAATACCTGTTACAAGAAAACCTAGAGCGTAACCTCATTATTCAAATGTTTTCAACCTTTTATTTTGGAAATCCAGTTACACTATAAGGGTTTTCTAATACTAATAATCAAGTTCTAATAATGTTCGAATCTACTCCATCCATATATCAACAGTACTATAGTGAGACAGATTATTAAAGGCTGAGGCTGAGCAATGTCCAACCGGTTGACGTGCACTATGGTGAGGCAACAAGGTATTTCTAATGAGAAAAATGAATTGATAGCATTTATCAGAAGATGTGGATAACAATCGAATTTCTAAATTTCTAAGGGACAGCCCAATGGTTCAATCTCCACAATCTCTAGTTGAGGTTGCGAGTTTGAATATCATTGGGTGGTATGAGGAGGGGCTATGGAAAAAAGGGAGAGCTACCCCCTTATTGTGTAGCTCATCAGCCCGTTGGAACTTCATTTCAGAGGCTAAATAAAAAATTCAAATTTCTCAATATAATATATTTTGACTTTTGAGATGTGTTTTATGTTATTGGTTCACATATAGCAGAAAATTTTATTATATGGCACAAACAATATCACAATAACTTCAACTGGCTTGCAATCTGAAAATTAGCAAGCTGAAGTGTCATGTCTTAACTCACCTTATAACCTGCACCCAGTGAAAAATGAGAGTAAAAGGCGGGTTAGGGGTAAATGGGAGTGTGGAGTAGGGTTCGCCCTGTTTGAGATCATTTTTGTACTCTTGCTCCTATAGGGGACCGCCTTGTGGTGCACCACAACTTCTATAACACTAGCTCCATCAATGAAATGCAAATGCAACAGACATTTTCACAACAATAAACAAAAGGCTCGCAACTTATTCCAGTTAGGTAATGAGGACTGAGTTACCAAAGAGCAGACGTAGAAGCTTTTGAGGCAAAAATTAAAAATTTATTTTATTACAGACTCACATCAGAGAAAACAATATGATTCTAATGCACAAAAGTGAAATCATACTCACAAGCCTAAACAAATTCCTATTTCTGGTTTTCTAAAACTTAATAAAATAATTTCTTTGAGATGATTTTTTAGGGGGAGATATAGGAACAAGCATAAACAATATGATTCTAATGCACAAAAGTACCTCCATTATCTTCACCAAGTAACTTGTTGGACTACTTTCTATAATGAGTAATGAAATTCATTGTCTAATTTGTGAACTGATCACTGCTAAAACTGGAAACTAAAATCTAGACACCTATTATATATCAACATTTAACATACAGACAGACCAGATTTTAATCAACCATTTTGGACTATAGTGTGTGTACATGTAAATGATAGATTCAAATTTCTTCAGTTCATAATAACCACTCTTCTCAACACCTTGACCTAATTACTAAATGGGCCAATTGCAGCCACACTGCTAGGGCCAGCCTCAAGTCAAAATTGTACTATGCCAATTGTGTGTGTGTGTGTGGAGGGAGAGAGAGAGAGAGAGAGAGAGAGAGAGCCCTCAACCAGTGTTAGTTTTCGCTAGTGTATTGCTATTGTAGCACCGTTAAAACTCTTATGACCTCTATAGACCAATTTAAAACCTTCCTCAAGTTGTCCTTAATTGCTCTTATCTATATCAGCAAAAACAAAATCACTTTGATTGTTGTTCTTTATGGTTCCTGGGTTTGTCCATTGGCTGCATTTATGCATTGTTGAAGTGGGTGAAAAAAGTCTGACATTGGATAAATTTGAAATAAATGAGCTACATATAATGATACAAGTGAAATCCTACTAACAAGGTTAACCTTTTAGTAGTGGAAGCACAAACCATTATATGTAGTCCATTATCAAATCTAATATGCATGAATCAAACAAGACATTTCTTGAACATTCAATCATAGTGCACTTAAACCTTCAATTTAACATACAATTTTCTCCTCTGCAAAATTCCAGATTCACAATCTGACAGCGGCAAACCATTATCAAATAGTGCTATCAGGATAGATGTCCTCAATCATAACCAATATATCATGGTTTCATCCAATATGCCTACATATTGCTTTTGCTATAGTGTTACCGTAAACCTTCTGATAAATTTCAAGAATGTTCCGGTTTCATATCTCAATTTGAAAAACTCTGACTTACTTCTACTTCCTGTTCTCTACAATCATGATGGTATCAAAGATGAAGAAAGCAAAACATCTCAAGCAAATAAACATCAACAGTGTTCTGCTTTCTTCCAAGATATGTTAGGAATATATGATTAAACATGAAAGATAGAAGATAAAGACTGAGAATTCCATTGAAAGGGGACCCTAAGTTCTCGGTGATCAAAACATAGGAATAATTATAATTATAATTATCTGTATGTAGACAGTTTACAGCTTACAAGATTTCGGGGACCCTGAGCTTTTGAGTCTTCTGCATGATGACAGGAAGCCTCTGGCTGATGATGCTTGGATCATTATAAGCAGCAGAATCAGATGGGTATCCTTTCTGCGTCATTTAATCAAGCCAATCAACATTCATCACACTAAAAATCTTTGAAGCTACAATATCGCACATGAGAAACTGCATCTATTATTACAGAACTGAACAAAACAACAATGAATTCAATATACTGATAATGGAGAGTGTGATCACTCCTTTCTCCATTGACTTCTATCTTTTGTTCCTAATAAACCTTTTGAACCTGCAGTGCAGCTTTCATATCTGTAGATTCGAATCTTGCATAAGCTAGTCTTTATAATAACTTAAGATTTACCAATCACTTTTACAGAACTGAACAAAGGAAACAACAACAAATTCAATATGCTGATATTGGAGAGCGTGATCACTCTTTTACCCCCTTTTCCCTCTATCTTTTGATCCTTGTAAGACTTTAGAACCTGCAGCTTCCGTGTTTCATAATCATAACTACAAATTTGAATCTTGCATACATAAGTCTTTCTAATAACTAAAGATTTCCCCATCACTTTTACTATTCTTGGCCAACTGCAAAATTTCCCAGAAAAAGCCTTGCTAAATTATTCGTCTTTATTTAAATACAACAAATCTCTTTCCTTGCACTTCCAAAAGCCATCATACCAGTAATCCTTTTTTAACCTAACTTAAGACCCTTATTGTTTCCATCCAGAAATAGCCTGAACCACATTATCTCACAGCTCTAACTTTTTATCTATATAGCCCCACTATGATCTACCTTTTTGACTTGGTAATACAACATGTTGCATGTGAACAAATTATAAAGACCAAAAACTTACTGCAGCCAAAGCTTTAAATGTCGCTTCTCTCCAGCAGCATTCTCGAAGAATGACAGGTTTCGAACTATCTCCAAAGACACAGTGCATCCTAGTTTCCCTGAGCCTCATGAGCATGCCATCAACTCTAAGCTGGAAGAACAACTGAATCATGGACTGAATAGGAATTATAAAGCATAGTGAAAGAAAAATTTCAGTTCAACATGACTTCTCTTCTTATCAGCAGAGTTTTACTTAAAACAAATATTCATATGGATGATAGCATGCTCTGTCTAACACAAATTTATGTGGATCATGGGAAACTTACCCAGAAACGCAAGAGAAGGAACCAACAGCTCGGCATGACCCTCTAGAAAAGAAAAGTATGTGATCAGTCCATGGAGATCCTAATATATACTGCAGAATGCAGAACAACAACATAACAGACAAATAACAAGAAAAAATTACCACTTTTACAGTCAAAAGTGACACTCCACTATCAGCCAATTCATCTTCATACAGGATTACCTGTTGATTGACAAGGTAACTTGGTCAAGACCAGTAATATGTTCCAAAAGTAAAGAAAACAAAATTATCTCTATCTGCTTATAAATTTATTCCACGGGGAATTACCTCATCATAGAACAGAATGGGCTCTTTTAATGATAGAGCAGTCAAATCAATCTTCTCCTCACAATCCTCCCATTGGAGACCAGAGGTTCCTTGAAAGACTTCAGCTCTGCCATGCTGATTACATAAAAAAAAACATTTAGAAGCTTTGTTCTGGTTTTGAAAAAAGAGAGGAAGAATTTCTATTTGGGTACATCCTAGAAAGTGCCAGTGTAGAAGGAAATAAGTGCAAATAAAGGACCTTACAAAGCCATGTAACAAGTAGTCATGACTCATAGGACTTGGGTGTAAGTATGCATTGACATGTCTGAATCCTTGTAATGCTTCAAACTTGGCACAAGAAGAGCCAAGCAACAGGACCAAAATTTTGGAAACAACTACGGAAATGTATAATCATCTTCAAGTCAAAAACATTACTAAACTAATTTTTGCAACTGAAACTTTGGCTTCTGCCTCCAATATATCTATCGCACGCACGCGCATTATCAATCACTACCTTATTTTAATAAATCCAAAAAGAATCCAACAGATAGAATAAATTTTTTGAGTTTTTTTAACGTTATTTTAAACCCTTAGCCATAGCTCAATGCTCAGATTAAAAATACAAGTCTATCCCACCGGCATGCCAATAGTGTGTTGACATTTAGAAAGATAAAAAGTGTTCATGTAACAGAGCCTCACATGGATTGAACATGACAGGCTGACAATATGAAGATCGCAAACAACTCAAACTAGGATATAATTTCAGTTAGCAAAAGTGGAGGGAACTCAAACCTTTTCTGCATCAGTCTCAATTGTTTCACTTCCACAATATGGTGTAGTGAATGTGTAGTCATAATCTAGTATCACTTGCTCGAAAGGTTTGCTGCAAGTTCAGAAGAAGAAGAAAAGAGTTAATGCCCAAGAGTAATCATTTGAATTACAAATGTCGAGAGGGTTTCCAGTGTAGCATTGTTGGTGCACATTGCAAAAGTACCTTCTGTCTCCCATTACTTAAATACAAATGTCAACATAAAAGAAGATACATATAGGTATTTCACATGCCTTCTGAATTTCCATTGTGCTGCTGCAGGAACTTCAACTGGTGGCAAAGCTTCCTTCTTCCAGCCAGTCAGAGCATCAAACGCATTGAAATGGATTTTAGTACCACTTTTCATATGCTTTAGAACCAAAGAACTGTCCCCAAAAACCATCTCTGGCAAGTGAGATGTATGAAGCTTTTCTTCCCACCTGTAAGCACATTGATCACCCATAATCGGATGGTAACTTGGGAATATGATAAAACAAATTATGAGTTTATGACATTCAAAACATCCAATTTTGATTGGAGTTCCAGAGAGCAAAGCAAATTAATTTGATACAAGGGTGAGGCAATCATCGTAGCATGGCTGGAATGAAATCTTAAGTTGGACATCCTTCACAAAATTACTATTTTTACAAGCGTTTTGGAGCTAATGGAATTTTAAGCATCTTATATGTGGTAGCATCGGCCCATGGATTTTAATTAGTTACTAAAGATACTAAAGATAAGTGATATCAGACTTCAGTAAATGTTGATGATTTTAAGTGCGACAAAACCTAGAGAATGTGTTACTAATAGAAACTTCCTAACCTAATATTCAAGTACATAATTCAATTTCCTCCTACTCCAAATAAACACTAACCTAAATAAAAAAAAAACATTTCAAGTTCTTATGAAGAAAATATACGATGCAATTTAAATAATGATCTCAAAATAGAATATCATTGATCTCACATGTCTCACGAACACAGAAGCATCAAACTATACTATGTCAAAGCAAACAAATTACATGAGGGATTGAAATCAACAATCCATATATATATTCAGCACCAAAGATTTCTTTGCTACCACAGCTAAAAAATTATGTAAATGAAAAATGCTACCGCAAAGAGCCCAAAACCTAAATAGTGCATAAAGGCAAACAAAGAAGTAGGCCTAATTGTATACCAACGATATCGCTCCTTCGTACTCTAGCACATAATTAGAAGTCATTAAAAATCAGCAAAAAAAAAAAACCCTAAAAGGATGCACACTACAAATCATAGCAACCATTGAGTTTATCAATCAAATCAAATAAATTTTCCAACAAAGAGCAGCAATTCCCTTTTCGCAAACTGGTGGATATTCACTTAAAGCTGATGATTATACAAATTTTCATATTGAAGTTTCAATTTGAAAACAGGAAAGGCATGCAACTAAAAGCTGATGATTATACAAATAAATACAATAAAACAAGTTTAATGAACTATGTGACTACAGAAGCTACTGTAATCATTCTAGTCTCTAGAAACACATCTAATCCTCCATAACAATTCCCAATTTCGAAAGCGAGCAAAGAACTTATGATTCAAAAACTCAAAATGAGAAAAAACCAAACCACAACACATACAATCCGTTTAGAATTCTACAATCAGAAGCACAATTTACGAAAGAATTTCAAAATGCAACGATCACGAAAGCGATTCTGAAAATATGAGATTCAAGAATTACAAAACATGTAGCATAGGTACAGTTTAGGTTGAAGAAACAAAAGAAAGAGGGAGAGAGAGAGAGTACTGAAGATAATCGGAGGAGGTGAGGATGGAGCGGTTACTAGACTCGATCTCCCAGCCATGGATGCGGAGTCCGCGGCGGCCTTCCGGCAGGAGCTCAGCTCCGGCGGCTTTCAGGTCCTTCTCGTCAACCTTTACCTCCATGTTGTCGTTGGCGTTGTCGTCGTCGTCGTCGGAACCGGTTGGTTGCTTCACCTTCAGGTTTGGGTTTTTCTCTACTTTTCACTGTACACTTTCTATGAAGCTCGCGACAGCGAGACCTGAGTCGAGGATGGGCCTCAGTGTAAGCGGGTTGGGCCCAGTTTGTCCTCAAAGCATGTGACACTCGCTCTCAGGAAGAACCCAGTCGATTTTGACATTCCGAACATTTCAAAATCGGTCGACTTTTTTAGTTCAATTTTGAAATGACAAACTGCTGCGAAATCACGACGTTTTGAGACTCATAGCTCGCATAGATGGAAATGAGCGAGACAGACAATTCATATAATGTTATTCTCGAACAATATGAATATTTTTTTCTCATGACATGATTTCAAGATAGATACCTACAAAACATCTCTTCAATCGTGCTCCAGATTTTGAATTTGATTTGAAATTCAATATGTCGTATCAAATCCAATCTTGAAATATTCAGAATTTGGTTCAACCCCTGAATTTCAATACAATGCATAGCGAATTATGTTCAAATCCCAACATAATTTATACTAAGAATTAATAATATTTTTACTCTATTGTTCGTATAAACTGCACAACTGCAATAAACAATTGATATGTAAATAAATGAATTTGTCCAAATTTATTGGGTAGCTTTTCTTACAGATTAGACTATCAGTCACGTTGAACAACTAATAGTTGCGAGCACATTTTCTATTTAGCATCTTTGTAGACGAGAGGAACAATAAAAAATACCTAGAAATACAACAACAATTTCATCATTTCAAAATCACCAATCAAACCCAACCGATATCAAGATGAAACTATTTGGCGCAAGGTTAGAAATTCATGTTGGTCAACTAGTTGACTTCCTGGCCCTAGTCTGGATCTTTCGACCTTGTGCTGGTGTCGTTGAATCGTTCTTCTTCAGTTCTTGAATAGACAACTTACCCTTCCTCTTTTTATAACCTTTTCCACTGCTTTCTGGACTCGCCAACTTACCACCCCCACCACCACCACTGGAGGTGGATTCTGGAGCTGCAGTGCTGGACTTGGGTGTTGCAGTGTCTTCAGCTGAGGTGAGTGTTGGAGTGTTTTCAGCTGTGTTGGCGGGCTCGGGTGGTTTGTCATTTGTTTCCGTCTTTTTCCTGGCAAAATATCGAGCTGCACATGCTGTTGAACAAGGCTCAGGGCATGACGAATGACGGAAGCTCCAACGAGCATTGTCAAACCATTTGCTAACCTGCAAAAAGGAAACTTTAAGGAACGTCTAGCAATAGACCACGAAGCTGTTCTCTCTTCGAATGTTTGAGAATGAGAAGTAAATAAAATTGGGTAAAATGATTTCTGCACCCTATGACCTGTCCATTTTTTCGCAATCTTTTGAACTTTGGACTAAACAACTTTAAATTCACCCCTACGAAGATTTTAGTGCTAAAAAATACAAAATTTTCCAAGTTGAAATGGGTTTAATATTGAACTCTGGAGGTCCCTCACCTATTAAAAAGTCATCAGCCAGATCCCTAACAAAAGAAAAAGGCACAGCAGTCCCTCACATAAAGAAAAATTGGTCACACAAGTACCACAGTTAGTTTGAGCTAACGGAACCATTAGTTTGGGTGACGTGGCGCCACGTGGCATTTTAATTTATATTATTTTAATTTATTTTCACACGTGGCGCTGACGTGACATTTAAAAATATTTTGTTATAATTAAAAATTAAAATGACACGTGTCACTTAATGATTGGTCCAAAATTAATTTTTGAACCAACCAATAAGCGACACGTGTCATTTTCAATTAAAATTAAAATTTATATA
>JAYMTA010001087.1:0-21886 GCA_036897625.1 Pelargonium cotyledonis
ATTTTAGGTGGGTTTTAAATCTTCTTCTTGCAGTTTTCCTCTCTAAGAACTGATTTATTTGGGTGAGAAAGCTTTCTTTTGCAAAAACAATTCACAATTCCAAAACCAATTACTTAACCGTCACAATTAGCAACTTAAATTTACCACATTGCGTTCACTGTTCACTGTTCACTGTTCACTGTTCACTGTCATATCACATCACCTTTATAGCCAGCCAAGTCGGACTAATCCGGTTCGACCGCCCACCTATAGACCCTAAGACCTGCGCTGGACAGAATGAAAATGGACAGCCAGGATTGTTCTACAACAACACATGAAGATCACATGAAAAAACAACACATGCATTAATCATCTTCCTTAATCTTTATCCTCCTCTTTTAGGGTTTATTTAATTTTCCAAGCCTGATTTGACAAGTTCAATGAAGTTTTCTTCAGTTGTCTCCTTGTTCTTATCCTCTTTGTTTTAATTTTAGTTCCTTTCCAAGGAACCCACCTAACTCTTCTGATCTTCCATTTATGGGAGCCATTTTTTAGTAATGATTACCTTTTTCCAAATATAGTTATTCTCCTTTTCCTCTTTTGTTATTTCCTTTATTCTTTTTGTCTTTGACTTGCTGTTACTTCTCTTCTCAGTGAGTTGCTTTCTCTACTTCTTCTCTTTCTGGTTTCTATGGGTTCTGAAAATTTGTATAATAAGCATTTTGTTCCCCGTCGCGGTTGGAATGTTGATGTTTCGCCGAATTTAGTGTTCTGAATCAGAACTTCCTCGACAAGTGTCTGATTGCTTTCTTTATGGATCATCACGAGTTTGAAGCATCGATAGTGCATGCAATACTCAATCAAATGTGGTGACTTCATGGTGCCTTTGAAGTGCAAACCATTCTCCCCAATAAATATTTGTGCTACTTCGAACAGATGCAGGATCGTGACCTGATTTTAAATGAGGGTCCTTGGACCATGGATGGTGGTTTGCTGGTGTTCATCGAGGTTCCTTTCAATAGCCATCCGTGTCATCTCGATCTTCATTTTTTGCCTATTTCGATTCAGATTCATGATGTCCCGCTCAATTATTCTTTGTCTACGTTGGCTCTGGCTATAAGCGGTGCCCTAGGTGAGGTTCTCATGGTGGATCACGAATATTCTCTTTAGAATAGATGGGGTTATCTTCGCATTCGAGCCAAGCTCAACCTCTCGGATTCTTTGGTGTCGGGTTGTTACATTAACTTGATTAAAGGTGGACGTACATGGCTGAAATTCATGTATGAACGTGTTTTTAAAATTTGCTATCATTGTGGAGGGGTTGGTCATCCAAAAGCTCTCTGTGATCTATCGCTGGCTCAAGCCGAAGAGCTGCTTGTCCGAAAACTCCAATCTTTAAATATGGGCGGCCTCAACTCAGGGTTATTCATCTTTGATTTTAATCGGCGTTATTTTATGATGGATCTTAGGGCCTTCCAGAATCATCGCAACAATAGGTCAACCCAGATTTCAATTTATAATAGTCATGAGCAGTTCATGCAGAGTATAGATCGTGAGAACCAGCAACCTCCTTCGCCCGACCTGTCGTTCAGCTCCAATACTAGGGTTAGATGGTCTCCTGGGGGTATTATAGCTCCTCAAGATTTATACGATCCAGATGATCTGTTTCGTATCCCTCATCACCACGTCCCGCAACCAGACTCGAAGCCCTCAGAGGACTCGCCGTCGTCGATCATGCAATCTCTAGATCGTTTGTTTGATCCTCATCATGGGTGGTCTTCAAACAGTGAGGAAAACATGCTGGTTATTTTGGATGCTTTGGAGTTTCCAAGTTTAGCAGCCATGGTGCATTCGCTTGCTTTAGATTCTGTTTAGGGACCTGTCTCTACTCCGGACCCTGCTAACGTGCCTTTCCCGGTTAGTTTGTTACCTCCCCCAGTGTCTCTTTCGACCTCGGCAGTCATCTCTCCCATTGAAGAGGGGCCCGCCATTAATGGCGGAGATGACGTCTCTCTTAGGGTTTCTTTCGTCAATCTGGGATTGGGAAATCCCACTAATGTTGGTGAGAGATTGGATTCTCAAATGATATCAGCAAACCCTCCTCATGCTAACATCATGCTCCCAAGTCGAAACCCTTCCGATGAGGGGCCGGATTCCAGCATAAGCCCACTGCTGCTTTGTTTAATTAATGAAGTCAACCCATTCCCAATTGGGGCCCTTAATGAAGCCCACTTGGTTGGTCTCACTACCCCATCTGGACTCATCTCTCAATCCCACTTATCTTTGTCCAGGGATGACTCTATGGAGACTCGTATGATGTATAGAAATTTCCTTCTCTTTGGCTCAAGTTCAGTCCTCCAGAATTCATCTGCACCCATCCTTGCGGATCTTGATCAAATTACTCCTAAGGTGTCTCAGCTATCTCCACATCCCTCTACTAATGTTGTGTCGGATGACATTTCCCTTTCCCATATTGACTCTGTTGAGAACTCTCATGGTGTTGCCTTCAACCCCCTTTGCTTGCTGGGGTTTGCTTAGGTGGAGAACCCATTCGACCCGCAACTCTCTTCCCAAATTGGGTCGTCTCTTTTGAATAGTGGTGGAAGAATCAGTGAGCCATGTGAGCTCAAGGGTCCGATTCTGGCAGTGGGTCCAAGACCAAGAATCTGACATGCGCAGAAAGGAAAAGGAATTATGGTTCCAAAAAAAGATCTTCGCTTTCGTGAGGTCGCTCAGCAGGATCAGAATCTGGATGCTTCTCTCTCTACTGAGTCTCCAGTTGCTTATGGTTCTCTTTCCAACAGTGCTCTTACTGGTTTCTCACTGGGTCAGAAATGCCCATCCGAGTCTGACTTGGAAGCAGTTATAGCAAAGAGGCAGCGATCCCCGTCTCCAGATCATGAGGGCGAGGTACACACGAAAGACTACTTCCTTGATAATATTTCTGATTATATGTTATCTGGTCCTTCTGAAGATATTATTAGGATTAGACAGAAATTATTTTTTCAGCAATGTGATTTATTAGCTGCTATAAGTGGTTTGGATATTTCTGATAATGGGGTTACCGAGGAGGCTGTCCTTAATCAGCCTCCTCAGGAGTCATGAAATTCCTTTCTTGGAACTGTAGGGGATTGGGTCTTCCCCTACATGTTCAATATGTTAAAGACCTAAAAAAAAAATTTAGGCCTAGACATTATTTTTTTTTTTTGTGAAACTAAGATGTCTGTAAATGATGTAAATATTAAATTAGGAGGCTTGGGTTGGTCTAAGTCTTTTGGGGTTGATAGTATAGGCTATAAAGGAAGTCTTTGGGTAGCTTCGTAGACCAACATCCATTGGGATATTATATCCACAACTCAAAATGTCATCCATGTCTGGTTTTTCTGACCCGAGTGGCTCTACATGGAATTGGATGGGTGTTTACGGCCCGCCTAGTCCGGGCCAAAGACAGGACTTTTGGAATTTTCTCTTTCGTTCATTGGATTCCCTGTCTAACCCCACTGTATTGATAGGGGATTTTAACCAAGTTTCTGATTATGGAGACAAATCTGGTCTCAATGCTAATCGTCTTCGTGGGGAGGAAGCTTTCAAGGATTTTTTTCGCTCATCGGCTTTTATGGTAATTCCTAGGATAGGCTCTCATTTTACTTGGTCTAACAATAGATCAGGTAATGATCTTGTTCTTGAAGTTCTGGATAGAGTTTTTTGTAACATCCAGTGGAATTCTAGATTCCCGGACTATTATCTTTTCGCTACTCTGATTCTTGTTTCAGATCACAGCGCCATTGTTCTACAAGCTAAAAAACCTATGATCAGGAAGAAGTGTCTCAAATTTGAGAGCTTTTGGACCTCTTATTCGGACTGTAAGTCTATCATTAAAGATTTTTGGAACAACCCCGTTCTTGGATCTAAGATGTTTCAACTTTCATAAAAAGGAAAAAGTGTGATTCCGGATCTTTTTAAGTGGACCAAAGATAGGTTTGGCAACATTCGGAATCAAAAGGTGGAGTTAAAAGCTAAAATCCAATCCATTCAAGATAAAATCTCCTCTGTATCCGTGGCTGACCCTCTTCAGTCTACTCTTCTTTTTTCGACTAAACAAGAGTATGAGAATATTCTTGATTTGGAGTCCTAGCTTTGGAAGCAGAGAGCTAAGGTTCAGTTTCATGCCCAGGGTGATAGGAACACGAAATATTTCCACACTTTAGCTAATAGGAAAAATTCTAGGAGTTTCATTCCGATGATTCGTAATGAAGATGGTTCTTGGTCGGAATCAGAGAAAGATATTAAAGCTCGGTTTCAATCTTATTTCTCCAGGCTTTTTCTTCCTGCTCCTAATGATCTCAATAGACCTCAAGATATTGAGGTTATTGCTTCCAAGATTCATAGAAAGCTGAACTCTAGTCAGATAGCGATCCTAGAAGAGAGATTCTCTGCAGAAGAAATCAAAAAAGCTACCTTTGAGATGGGTAGTTTGAAATCTCCTGGTCCGGATGGTATCCTGGGTCTTTTCTATCAAAAGTATTGGGATATTGTGGGTTCCTCAGTTATTGAAGCTGTCCTTAGCTTTTTGAATTCAGGATACCTCCTTAAAGATTTCAATAGAACTCACATTGCTCTTATCCCTAAAATTGATAGTCCTCAAGATCCGGCTGACTTTATACCCATCAGTCTTTGTAATTTCAGTTATAAAATTGCTGCTAAAGTCTTGGCAAACAGAATGAAAAAGATTACTGGGTCTTTTATTCCCCCTATGCAAAATGGGTTTGTCCCTGGGCGGAAGATTCAGGATAATATCATTATGGTAAATGAACTTCTGCATCCGATCAAGAGATCTAAGAAAGGGAAACTGTTCAAGAGTGGCCTTAAGATGGATATTAGTAAGGCTTATGACAGAGTAAGGTGGGACTACCTGATTGAAGTTATGAGAAGTCAAGAATTCCCACCCAATTGGATCCAGCTTATTTGGCAATGCATTTCTATTACTCTGTTTTAGTCAATGGTGAGGAATCTAATTGGTTCCGATCTCAACAAGGCCTTAGGCAAGGGGATCCCTTATCCCCTTACCTCTTTTTGTTAGTTGTTGAAGGGTTCTCTGTGTTAATTGAGGAAGCCCAAAGCGATAATTCGCTCAAAGCTCTCCAGCTTTCTAGAGGAGGACAGGAAATTAGTCACCTTCTCTTTGCTGATGATTCCTTTATCTTCTTCCAACCATCCTTGGAGGCGTGTGAGAAAATTAGACATATCATGAAATCCTTTAAGCTAGCTTTTGGCCAAGCTATTAGCAAAAAGAAATCTGAATGGTTTTTTAGTCCTAATGTTCCTAGAAGGTTAATTAGGATTTTCCAAGATATTTTCTCTGTCAAGATGGTAGCTAACCCAGGAAAATATCTTGGTATTCCTGAATTGGGAATCATCTCTAAAAATAGTATGTTCTTGTTCCTCAAGAAAAGAATTGAGCAAAAGCTCCAAGGCTGGAAGTTAAATATGCTTTCTCAAGCTGGGAAGCTCATTTTAATCCAGTCTACTCTTAATTCCCTTCCTGTCTTTGTTATGAACCTCTTTGATATGCCGAAGTACTTTTCGAATTGGCTTGACAATTTTATTGCTAAATTTTGGTGGTCAAAATCGGGAAGGGAGAAGGATATTCATTGGATCAAACGAAATGTTCTAGCTTGGCCCAAAGGTAGAGGTGGTATTGGTCTTAGGGATACTCATTGTTTCAATATAGCTCTCATGGCTAGCCAATTTAGGAGAATTCTCCTTAACCCCGACAGCTTGGTTCATAAAGCCCTTGTGGGTAAATATGGGGTTCACAATTCATTATGGAACTCAAAAGTCAAAAATTCTTGTTCTTGAATTTGGAGAAGTCTTTGTAAAGGCAGAGATTTTCTCATGGAAAATATGGTGTGGCAGGTAAGGGATGGCAGTTCTATCCGCATCTTTAAAGATATCTGAGTTTCCCATGATTTAATTCCTTTTAGCGACCCTGCTCCCCTTTAGGAAAAACAAAGAGTTAGAAGCCTAATGCTTCAATCCCCAAGGATCTGGAATAGAGAATTAGTCTACCAATTCTTTCCACCTCATATCGCCTCTCAGATCCTAAATATTCAAATTCCTAAGTGGGGTTCCATCAAAGACAGACTTCAGTGGAAAGACCCACGCTCCCCTGCTGCCCAGTTTTCTGTAAAAAAAAAGCTTATGATAAAATGATTGACTCTCTTAGCCAGGCTTCTCCTTCAAGACCAGTGTCAAACTGGAAGTTGCTCTAAGGTTCCTGTCTCCCTAAGAAATTTAAGATCTTCTGATGGAAGATATTAAACTCTGCTCTTGCTAATAAAGTCGGCCTTCATAGAAGAAATATGGCTCCTAATCCATACTGCCCCGGATGCGCCTCCTAGGAAGAATCCATTGAGCATCTTCTTTTCCACTGTTCGGATAGCTCAAGAGTCTAGTTTGCCTCTCCCCTCTGTGTTAGAACATAAAATATTGCTTCAGCGAGAGATTGGTTGCTTCAAATCTTGACGAGAGCAAATCCAAAGAAAAATTATGATCCCATGCCTCTTTTTTGGAGTACGGCTTTGGCTTGGGAAATATGAAAAGGACGCAATAATGTTTTATTTAGAGAGGCAAACTTTTCTTGGAAACGAATTATTGAAGAGGCGACCTCTCTGGTTAACCTTTTTCAAGATTCTGTCAAAGAAAAGAAGTTTGTCCTTGGTAGCAGCAAACACTCTTCTTCTTCCCAGGTTTACAGGGAGGTCTCCCTTGATGTGATCAAGAAAACGTTCCCCTTTATTTTCCTTTGTGATGGCTCCTATTCTAACCAGGCGGCTGGTGTGGGATGGGAAATGCAAAATAGTGAGGGTCAGGTCTTAGCTCGGTACAGTGAAGCCTCTTTAGCAGATAGAGCCTACAAAGCAGAACTAGATGCAGTTTTATCAGCTAGTTACTTTATCAATGATCATAATATTTCTCATGCTTGTATTATTACTGATTCATTGTCCATCCACAGGGATCTATGTTCAGATGATCCAGCCTCCTCCTGCAGCAGAGTAGATTATGGAGCAAACCTTGTAGACATTAGACATGTCCTTTTTGAAAAACACCTTAATGGTGCAGTTTTATATGTTTGCAGGGATATTGTAGCTCCAGCTCATCAGTTAGTTAGAATAGGCTTAGGAAAACTTAACAAACTTTAGGTCTGTAATAATTTTCTAAACTTCTGCTCTACTTAATATATAAATGTGCATATCTGTTTATCTAAAAAAATAATAATAATAATTTTGAGTACAATCATGAGATTTCCTTGCAATTCCAAAATACTTGTAAAATATACATCTTTGAGGTTTTTTGTATTGTAATTGTACCCTCCCCTTTTCCACTAGTATATCGGTCAAGACAAAAGAAAAGACAATATCATATTAATACCACCTTTTGTTTTTCTGCCATCAAACAAAGCATTAATTGGTGAAAAAATAACAGAAAGAACTGTTAGTAGTGTCCATTTTGACAGTGGGAAGCAAGGAATCTTCTCAGGACCAGAACATCAACAAACTCTTCATTTCTTTCCTGACACTGTTCCACACAACAAACTGTTTACTATCTGTGCAAAAATAATCACAAAATAAAAAAAAAAGTTAATTTTAGTTCTTACACTACTCAAAATGTTTGGATAATCCTTGAATTTTTAATTGTACCACTTTAGTTCAAAGTTCACAAAAATAATTGAAATTAATTCAAAGTTGTACGAAAACATTTGACGGAAGGATATTCCGTCAAATAGAAGGACAGAATTCATCAAATACGATAACGTGTATTTTGTTTATTATTTTTTTGTCTACGTGACGATTACGTGTGTGTCAACTCATCAAAATGGGTCAAACTCATAAAAATGAGCCTAAAATAACAGTATTGCCTATTAAGAATTGACAAATTTCACAACATATCTTGTCCTCAACCTCCAGACCTTTTCCAGCTCAGGCGACCATCTACAGCTTCGGCGACCGTCTCCAGCTCAGGTTCCACAAGCCGACCTCGTTGTCGGTGTTGCAATCGGAGTAGAGAAAGACCGACGGAGCATCTGCAGGTCGCGGTAAGAGGAAGACTAGATCTAGCTGGATCTGTGTCGACGACGGCGTGGCGAGATCTGGGGTGGGTCCATGGTACGTGGACGAAGGTGGTGGCAGTGGTGGACGGGTGTGGCGTAGCATCTGCACGACGGAGAAGACGAAGGGCACGGAGCTCCTCCGATTTGGGCACGGATCGCGGTTTGACGATGGCGCGGAGCTCCTCCTCCTCCTCTGGTGGCGTGCTCTGTGGTGTGGGTGTCGCCAACGAGCTGCTCTTCCTTTTCCGAGGCAAACATGGGGTCCAGGCAACCTACTACTCCTCCTCCAATCTGAGCACGAAGCTCCTCCGATTTGAGCACGAATCACGGTATTGACGATGGTGCGGAGCTCCTCCTCCTCCGGCGTCGTGCTCTGCGGTGTGGGTGTCGCCGGCGAGCTGCTCCTCCTCCTCTGAGGCACATGACACACAGAAAAAAATAAAACAAAATAAAAAATCCACATAAGCGTATTTAACGGATTCTATCTCTCCATTTAACAGAATGTCTTTCCGTCAAACGATTTGTTCAAACTTTGGAATAAAATCAATCGTTTTGCTCAACTTTAGACTGAAATCATACATTTGAAAGTTCAAGCAGTAAATCCAAACGTTTTGAATAGTACACGGATTAAAATGAACAATTTTCCCAAAATAAAACATCCTATTGTACATCAATTCTATTATTAGTATTTTCTTTTATTAAAAAAATTAACATTTCAAACTGGGAAAATAGAAGAGAAGAAAATATGCCTAACTGGGTTTAGCAATAACTACTACTATTCTCTAGTATTCATTAGTTAAGGCTATAAATAATTTTGCTTACGTAATATATAGTAACAAAAACTTTGTACAATATTAGGGTTTCATTATTTAGTTTGAGTAATTTGGTTTCACTAATTGCTCTTTACTCACTAGAACATGGAAGCTTTCTCTACAACACTTTCACAAAAGAATTAGTAACCAATACATCAAATTGTGTTAGCAAACAGTGTATATATGCAAACATTAACGAGAACCATGCATGTATACTAAATGTAAAGAAGAAAAAGATACCACACAGAGTTAAAAAAACAAAATGCAACACTCAACTATGTCATTAAGAAGAAGAAGAAGAAGAAGAAGAAGAAGAAGAAGAAGAAGAAGAAGAAGAAGAAGAAGAAGAAGAAACAAGAAACAACTAACGAGTTTTTTATTTATTAGCAAGTGTGACAGCCGAGACTCGAACTTGAGACTTCAAGAGAAACAAACGCTTTAAACCACTTGCCCCAACTCTATAATTTGCTGAATGCAAAGCGTAGAATGAGAGACAACAGTATATAAAAGTCCTGAATTGCCATGTTGTCCCACAGCTTTCTTGAGCTCCCATGGATGGAAGAGGAAGTTCAAGAAAGCCGTGGAAAAGCATGACAGAACCCTCAAGCTCCATATCTTCATATCTTTTAGAGGAGGCTAGGGTAGTGTAGGCTTCCAAAGAAGTAGGACAATATATTAAGAAGAAATGAAGTGGAGAAAGAGAGGAGAGGAGAGGACCACATGATTATGAGTTGAGTCTTATAAATTATAGGAGGGTATATGTGTAGTGCAACATAAGGTGGGTGAAGGCAGAGAGAGGGTGGGACCAATTTGAGAAATTTTTACATTATCTTATATATTCTCAATTACCAATATTAAAATCTTAACTTTTCTCTACAAAATTCTAAAAACAACCCATCACTATCCATCTTTTCCTTCGAAACATGAAAAGAAAAACGAGGAATGACTCACTCAGTGTGTGTATTATTGTCCATTCAAGTGACAGACAAAAAAATAAAACATGAATATTTTAGCTTATAGAATACGAAACACTGTGAAGAACATTTTTGGAGGCTAGGGCGTATGTTCATAAATTGAACCAACCAGAGGCCATTTTTGGAACTGTTTTTTAGTAGGATTCACACATGTATTTTATTTACATATATTTTTTATGTATTTGGTATAGCTAATGAAAATGTTTAGAGTATAAAATAGATATATTTCAATGTTATAATATATTTATAATTTTTTATTGATAAGCAACGAGACATCATATTAAAATTATTAAAATATTAAAACTTATCCATTTTCTATACTAAATATTTTCATTAGCAATATGAAATACATGTGAAAATACATGTACAAAACTATACATGAAAAAACACTTTTCCTTTTAAATTTAAATTATAAGTTAGAACATAGTCATAAACGATTGAACCATTAGTGGTCCAAATTTTAGAGCACTGAGATAGGGTTTGTCACTTAAGAATGTTTTGGTGGCCTTATGTGTAACCTCGCACAAGTGGTTCTTGTGAGTAATTCTTGTAGGCGTAAGGATAGGACATGCACAAAGCATCCAACCCAGGGATAGGCTATAAACTCTATCAATGCATAAAAGAATTCTTCTCAAACTGCTAGACCATTTTTCTTATTACCAAATAAGGCTTTTGGGATGGGAAAATCAGGCCCATGCAGTTCTCATGTGTGCCCTAGAATCGCTAAAACCCAACCAAGCTTCTTATGATCGTATCTTGTGGACTCATTGCACCAAAGGTATTTTTACGGTCAATCATGTTCCTTCTCTTCTCAGCACTGCGGCTGCTGCCCCACCTTCATCTGCGCTCTGCTGGTGTAAACCGGTCTGGAAATCTGTTTCGCCGCCAAAAGTTCAATCCTTCTTGTGGCTTGTTGTTCTGGATTGGCTACCAATCCCCTGCTTCTTGGAGGATCGAGGCTACAGAATCCCGACAGCTGATTGTATTTGTCGTCGATGTTCAACAGCTTTTGAAGACACTCACCACACCCTACTCGAATGCCCTTGGACACAAACCATTTGGCACACGATTTTGAATTGGTGGAAGATCACTGCAGTCTTTCCAACATCGATCCCAAACCTTCTCTCCCAATGGAAAGGTTTGTTTCCCAATTCCCACCCTAAATTTTGGGAAGTTGTCTGATTTGGTTGGCTCGAAACAACCTCGTCTTTGAAGGAGATGGAGGAGGGAAGTTCTACTCAACATAATTCATTTCTTTATGAACTCAACTAATTGACAAAATGAAAAACATTTATAACTTTCTCTGCGAAAATCATACATACTTTTCTTCAACGACATATATTTTTCATATAAGTACCGACAATACCAAAAAAAATCATAAGTCTAGAAAACAAATCACATGAAGACAAGTGGTGTTCGAGCGGTACACTCAAGACCATAAGTCTTCGCCTGACACAAATTCATCTATGAGGATAGATTTCCAAAATCTCCCTTTGAGCCCTAAGTTATCATGAGATCCCCTAGAGTTCCGAAGACTCCCCCAGAGAGTGTCTCACAAAGTCTTTAAGGCCTAAAGTACCCTTTGAAATCTGAAGATTCAAGAGCGCCCCAAGAGCCCCGAAGGCCCCTTAAAGTCCCATTTCCATGCCCCATTATCCCCAAGCATCATCTAAAAGACTTAGCATGGAAAGGAGCGCACAAAGGCCATCTTGGAGCAAAACATATTGAATAGCGCATGGAGGCCACAACCCTGGTCTAAATAATACAAGAGGCTAGGGTCGCGATCCTTGTAACATTTCTGCAAAATTGAGTTTTAAACACCTCTTTGATTCTCCGAACATCTCCATTTCTTCTCCTAATAGCCCTCGATTACCCAAAGCCTCCTAAAGTATTCCAAGTGAGTCCTTCTCTACGCAAAACATCTCAAGAGCTATTCAAAGGTTTGAACACCTCAAGAGCTATTAGAAAGATTAAACACCTCAAGCGTTTCAAATATTTGAACACCTCAAGAACCATTCAAAAGATTCAAACATCTCAAGAAATATTCAGGGGTCTAAACACATCTGAGGGTCGCGGCCCTAGAGTCTCATTCCGTGACTTTGGAGTCTTATGCCATGACCCTAGGTCTGAGCACCTCGAACACTTCCATGGACACCTACATAGGGTCCCTACCTTGATCTTGTTCAACATCCAAATATATGCACAAGGCATTGCGGCGGTGATCGTTCAATACCTCTTGACTCTGGACTTCTGGAAATGATTCGACACACTCCACATAGGTACTTTCAAACTCATCGCCTCATCGGGCCGCTCGTGAGTCATGACAACACTTTGAACAAATTTCTTGAAATCTTAGGACGTTACCCCGTGTGGTAGAGGCTTCTAAGAGTTTCGACAAACACCCTGAAACACAAGAGGCCTACATGAATTATCAAAACACGCACGAGCAACACACTCAGTAGGAAGAAGCACAAGCCAAAAGTGGCCCCCAAGATGGATCCCACATCTTTAAAAAGCAATCATGCGTTGTCATGTGACAATATTTTGTTAAAGATATAAATACTCATCTCTTTGTAAGAGAGAAGGGATCATTAATTAATTGGCATTTATTACTCTTTCTACTCTCTCTCTCTAAAACTTCTTCTAGAGCCTTCGTTTATTCCAACTGAGAACTCATTCTCACGACTAAGGCAACTTCCTATAAACATCTCGGGTGCCCTGTTCTTTGGTATGTTGCATTACAGAGAACACATGACTGAAGCAAGACGTTTGGAATACCTTGACATTAGAATTGAACACTTAGACTTAGATTTGAACTATTCGAAAAACATTTACCCTAACATGTATATATATGATGTCAAACACATTCTAGTGCGTCTGCTTTGACTAATTTAAATAAGTGAATCAACTAGTTCTATTTCCTGGAATGCATTAAAAGTCATTGTTACCCTAACCTTACACGAAAAATTGACATGGTTTCAAGAGGTTACATCCCTTTGAGAGAAGACATGTCTTTTCCCCTCTGATTCATCCAATGGAAGAAGAGTTGGATATGACTACCAAGCACGAATCAACCATCGCAAAGCTTGATCTCGTGATGGTCATGATGATCACGCTCTTGACAGGTCCTCCGCCTATCATAGGCGCCACCATTACTCCATCGATCACAATGACAATAGATTCCCTCACATTTGAAGAAAGGAGAGATGTGGAGACTATAGCGCAACTAGATCATAGGTAAATAATCCATGTCCCCAAGTTGCCTCAAGAAAGTCCAGTAGCTCGTGGGATGAATCACCACCCTTAGTTGTTTCATTTCATGTGGACGTCGAAAGCGGCATCATGTTCTTTAATGCAATAATAATGCGGGCGACAAGTTTGAATAGACCTCGAAGTGAAGCCAAGCATTTCAAGAGATCAAGAATTACTTGTTCAAACTTCCTAAGCTGGCCATCCGGCCCATCCCAGACCCTAAAGACGAACTCCAGCTCTACCTTGTTGCCTTTGATTGGTCTATCTCAACGGTCTTAGTCAAAGAGGAAAGAAATATTCAAAAACTGGTGTACTTTGTTTTTCATGTTCTTAGGTCATCAAAATTAAACTAAACCTGAATAGATAAGTCGATGTTCACTCTCTTCCAAGCCAGCATAAAATTGCATTCATACTTTGAAACTCACCAAATCATATCCGTCATTGATGTGCCTATGAAAAAAGTTATGGACAACAACCTTGATGGATGTCTAGCCCAAAATACAATGAAGGTGTTCTTCTACAGTGTGCGATTCCAACCCTGGGCTGAACCTTGATGGGTGTCTAGCCCAATATACAGTGAAGGTGTTCTCCTACAATGTGTGATTCCAACCATGGGTTGTAGTCTTCCCGTGACATGCCCGGAGTACTTGTGAAGAGCATATAATTTCCTAGAGTTCCACATTTTGAGTTTTGTTTGCATTCTCTTAGAGAATACACAGTTGTGGCCAAAATTGTGAAGTGCGAGAAACGTTTGGGCCCTGGATTGGTTTGTGCTCGCTGCCCCAAGCTATCTCCCCTTGTTTGTTGGACTCTTAATCGCTGTCGAAATAGTGCGTAACATAAGTTACGAGTTGTCGAACCACAAAGAAAGCGGGCATAATCCGCTAAAATAATGTCTTAGTGTTAAACACAAGTACTGTAAACAAACACATAAAACTAAAATGATTATAAGACAGGAACTTAGAAAAATAGAAATGTGGTGTAATAATGATTTATGTTGCAATGAATAGCTATTTTATATGCTAATTGATAATCAACCCAAAACAATGGAGCAAGAACTCTCCCAAGATTCTCTTTCGTCCTCAAATAAATCAAAATAAGACATTTCTATGATCAAGATCGAATTAAAGAAAGTAATAAAAAGGTGGATTTACTTTGAGCTAAAAGGGCTCTATCTAGTATCACTAAGCTAGTTATACGACCTACGTCCGAAATTGATTATTCATCTCCGGATTCCTCTCAACGATTCCCAATACTAAGCAATAGTTATTATTACAACACATGCAAGTTTAAAGATTAAGCCAAAGTAAAAATTAACTAAATCGGGCATGTAATTCTTAATGATAGTATGAAACCTCTCCCAAGTCACACACTCTCTCTCAATTCAGTGAACTTCGTCATTCTCACCGTTGTGAATCCAGATAAAATGAGGTAATATGTATGAAATTATTCAAGTGTACATTGTGAAGCTATCCCTAGTGAAACACAACTACAAATCTTATGGTTTACGTCGGGAACGTGTGAGTCATCTCCCAATTCTTCTCACACGTTTTGAATAAATAAGGTCAAGTTGATTTCTAACCCCAAGAAATGGAGAATTAAACCATAGAAACACAATTTGGATAGAATGAAAAACATATTAACAACAAACAATCATTCAAACACCGTGTTCGAGCCCTAATTCACTGAAAAAGAATTAATTGCTCTTCATTTTCAAAGCCAAGGAGAAATTAAAATAAGAAGGGAAAAATGCAGATAGCTACTCGGTGGTTAACACCTTTTTAACTTAGGTACATTGAACTAAGGTAAGTAACACATAACTACCCGAGTTCGGCTGTAAAAACCAACACTTAGATTTAGAAATAAATAAATAAAGAAATAATAATAAATTGTATATTTGTAAATGAAATGTGAGTCAAAATCTAATAGTTAAGAGTTCATAGGCAAAGTTGTAATGTTGAAAACTTGTTAGAAAGATAATTAAATAAACAAATGAGAATTGGGGATCCTTATCTCCATCTTCTTATCTTTAACTTAGAAGTCCTAGAGAGAGGGAGAGAAAGATGGAGAAGAAGAAAATGGAGAAGGATTGAGAAAAGAATAGGGAAGTTAAATCTCTCTCTAGGCAAGCTATCTTCTTCTTCTTGTATTCTGTTTCATGATTTGCAAGTTTAACCCAAATTTCTAAATAAAGATAGATTCATGAATTTGGGCATTTAGGTTTACCTATGGAGGGTGTTAGCCTTTGGCATGAATAATTGATAGAAATCTATGATTCTACTCAAAGTATGATTTTGCTAATATTAGGTTCCGAAATTTCACTATTTCATTTTTAATTAATTTATTTCTTGGATTCTGAACTTGATATTTTAGTATGTTGTATATGTACATGTCTTTGATCTTACATAAAAGTTTCATAATTTTCTGAGGTCATTTGGTATTTTTATAAAATCATTTTCCGAATCTGGAAATGTATAAGTTAAAATATTGCATTTTTATGGTTTTGTTTGTATTTTGTTCAAGCATTAGTCTTAAGGACTACATATTGTAACCATGTATTATTGAAGTAAGATAGACTCTTATATGACTTAATTATATAGTTAGTTTGTTGCAATATTTTAAGAGTATAATCTACTCTTCATAATTATAGGACAATTTGTTAATTGCATTTCTTATGAGCCATGTGAGGTTTAGAGAAAACTCTAAACTAATGTACGTTAATTGGGTGTTCATAATTGTTAAATTGATTGATTGTTTAAGGTTCATTTGTTCATATGAATCTTGGTTAATTTTGATACTCTCAAGAATTCAATTGTCCGTTGTGAACTTTTTGTGCTTTCATATCCGTTGTAATTAGTCTACCAGTTGTTACCGTTTATTGATTGTCATAGTTCTATTGTACTTAGTAGGTGCCTTGAAGGTTTCTACGCTGTTTGCCCACTGGTCCGTGATCAAACTTGCTTATTACCCGGGCTAGTTGTGATTGATCGACGATACTGTGAGAAGTAAACACTATTATAACATGTCTTATCCTTAACTATACTCTTGTTTTTATTGAAATTATTTAAATGATACTTTAATCAAGTTTAAAGTTTGAAGTATCATTACTTTCTGAAATCGTAAATACAATTACTTATCGAGTTGTGGAATTGATATAATTATGTTTCGAATAGCTAATATGATGACATTCGACATCATAGATTAATAAGTTTTGTTGATATAGACATCTTTATTGATTTGAACATTAAGTTCGTTCTTTTTTGTCTTAACCATTATTCATTGGATATAGTTATTTCATATACTGCATGGATATAGTCATTATGATTTTAACATATCGTATTGAATTGAGTATTGATGGATATAAGAGATTTTGTATTTGTTATCGTATTGCCTATCTTGAAAAATTTGTGGAGATCGTATTGGTTGGAATAACTAAGTCAACAGGATAATTGTTGGCCTATGTGCACATAGTACATTGATCGATTGATTGATTGTCCCGGCTAGCAGGGAAGGTATTGTGCTAAACCCATGCGAAGGCTAATACCGCATGTGGACCTTATTGATTGTCCCGGCTAGCAGGAGAGGTATTGTGCTAGACTCATGCGAAGGCTCATACCGTATGTAGACCTTATTGATTGCCCCAGCTAGCAGGGGAGGTATTGTGCTAGACCCATGAGAAGGCTCATTCTACATGTGGACTTTATTGATTGCCCCGGCTAGTAAGGGAGGTAATGTGCTAAACCCGTGCAAAGGCTTATACCGCATGTGGACCCATTTGACCATAGAGAACACTCCAGTATTTATCGTATGGCTATTGTTATCGTATCATATCATATTGTATCGTATCGTAATTCCACCATCATGACTCCACTAATTTTTATACAAATAAGTAATTGTTTCGAATAGACTGCTTATGGATATAGACATTACAAATATATGGTTTCTTTCACATTCTAATTTGTAGTGTATCGTTTATCGTATTGAATTGTCATCGTATTACATTATATCGTTTTGGTATCACAATGTTTTGTATCATTCTTATATCACTATGGTATTATTATGTGATATGTTAACGTTCCATGTACTTATTATCTCTTCCAGTTTCTTTTCGACATTGATCTCTATTTTCATATTTCTCTTAATAAGAGGAATGTCAATAGTATGAATATCATCGCTAACTACTTATAGGTATTTACTTCGAAACTTTGATTTTAATGTTATGGACACAATGACTAATTGAATTTGTAAGTGGGTTTACCGTTATGTCTTAATTGATACATTTATTATAAGTTTGTTAAATGGTTGTTTACTGCTCACTGAGTTGTGGAAAACTCATCCTCAATATTATTTCTTTCTTTTAGAGTACTATTACTTGAGTCCGGGCCACCTTTTGGAAGAAGACTCGTCATACATTTTTCGGGTAGGCCAAGTTTAGCTTCGCTTGTGCCATTTTGTTTATGTTTATGTCCGAGGTTGTATTGTACTCCTAATGTTATTAGTAGCTCCACTATTACCAAATATGTACTTGTTGACTTTGTGTCTAGTTAAAGCCTTTAATTTATTTCGTTATCAATAGTTTGTTTATATTGTTTATCAGGGTTCAACTGTAGGCTTGTGTGATCCTATGATCACACGCCGGTCATGGCCCAATTTGGGTCATGACACAAAATTAAAATAGTTATTGTATTTTATTTTTTTTATATATTCTTTAATAATTCGAGACCACCATCTTACATTCGTTCAACAAACATTTGCGTGAGAATGAGATTATATAGCTAGAATACACAAAGATCCTGAGAACGTTTTAGAAAGAGAAAGCTAGAGAGTGTGTGTCTAAATGAGATCAAGAAGATTTCTCTCTTCTAAGAAATGGGTATACACTAACTTAAAATTAGAGTCATGTGTCATTGCGTAATTGTTCAGAATCGAAGCAGGGCCCACTTGGCCTGAAGTTTTAATAATCTGGCGTGTCGCGTAATGTTAACCTTTCTCGTACGACCCCTATGCGTTGGGGGCATATGACGAAGACCTTAGGAGACTTTATCTCGTGGGATATCATCCTAAGACTTCAAAACTGCTAAGATGTTGCCGAGACAGCTTGGAGAATTAAAGAGCTTCTAGAGTGGCTCTAGGGGCCACCCAGGGTAGCAAACATGCTTAAGAGGATCATTGATACTTCTTGGGGGTCGGACACGTTGTTGAAGTGAAGAAATCACCGACTCCTAAACAGATCACTAACTCGGACCATTTTTTAGTTGTGTGATACATGAGCGGAACTTTGAGGTTAATGACTGGGATTCAACAAGTATGGTATTAGAGTAGAATTGTTCACCAACATTGTCCAACACTCGTTACTGTTCACAACCGGTGGTGCTATTCAGTTTGAGTCATGTGCAACCAGAAGATTGTTGCTTTTTCATAAAAACAATGGCAAAATGTTCGTTGTTGTATTGTCGAACATTTTCTATGAGAGAAAATTTAGCTCAGAACAAAGTTTATACGTTCAAATTGTTGTCCAACCTTAAATATAAAGAATGAGATTTTGAGTTAAAAAAAATTCTCAATCTGTGACGTATTTCTATCACAAAATGTAATATGTGACGAAACTGTGACAAATTACTTTTGTCATTATTTGGGATGTCACAGATGATAGTGATAGAAATTTTTGTCACAAATGTGTGTCTATGATAGAAATTTTTGTCACAAATGTGCATCTGTGAAAGAAAATATGATTTTTTTCATAGTTTGTGACGAAACTGTGACGAATTATTTTCCATCACAGATTTTCCATCACAGTTTGTAATTTTTTTTATAGTGTATATTGTCAACTCACTAACTACTGTGAATGTCGATCTTAATGACAAGATGCATACACTAATACTAATAGTGTTAGCAGCGCCGTCTCAAGGATTTTGGGGCCCTGTGCCAAAACTAATATTTGGGCTTTAAAATTTTTTAAATCGTGAACAAATGAAAATAATATAAAAGAGTTAAATTAAATACAAAGGACAAAGTTTTGCTAAAGATGTTTAATATGAATTATTATCTATTTTATTGCAGTTTATAACTGCAGCTAAAAGACAAAACTTTGCTGTAAGTTAATACACTACCATTGCAGTTTCAATTCACAGCTAAGAGCTGCAGCTAAAACACAGACGACGTTCCATAGGGCCCTGGCTTTGGTGAGGGCCCTGTGCGGTCGCCCCACATGCACCTGCTAGATAGCCGGCCTTGATTGTCAGTTCCTCTACCTTAACATGGGGCACACTGCTTGTGCCTGAAAGAGACTTTTCTCTGGTTGATTATGGAGGTAGAAGAAAGACCACAAGCAAAAAGAAGAATATAATGTTGCATCTCTCACGCGACGAAATAAAATGTCAACTTAAGTTAGTTTGAACTTTTTACGCTATTGAAATAACAAATGCATGGCCGTGTTACAAGACCCCGAAACATGTATTTATCTCTTAAAATTTTGACTTGAATTAATAGTGTTTATTTTCATCTATTAAACACAAAACTAGAAATTCCTGACTAGCTTACAAAATCTTGACATTTGTTTCAGCACTATGCATAAAAAAAAAATACTCAATTCAAGCTTTAATCACACATATGGAAAATGAAGCTTTAGGCAAAAGAAATTGCTTATTTCAGATATGAAATTCCATCTAACGTCATCTTTCATTCATGAGCTAAAAGAGAAAACAAAATTGTATATTTAGACATTTGATTCTCCTTACCTTAGAAACCATCATCCACTCGGAATCATCATCAGAATCAAGTTCATTCATACGCTCTCCCAACCCTAGCTCCCTCAATCGATCTCTCCACTCGCTAATTTCAGTAGCACAAGATCATAGGGACATCACCTAGCAATCATAGATATCGCGATGTCTTCAGGTTTACTTGGGGGAAGTAGTTGCGAACATATCTTACACCTTCGATAGTAACTTTTGGACAATAACACACATCAAGACATTCTAAATTTCGAAAAGATAGCACGATTCCTTTCAAAGTTCCATCCTTCAGATGCCTGCTGTCATTCAGTTTCAAAATCTTGATTGCGTAGTTCTTCTTTACTGCCAAAAGGCTGCTGGCTTCTCTTCCCAAATATGTACCAGACATTTGAAACTCAGTGAGAGAGGGACAGTTTTCCACAATCAAACAAAAAGTTGCATTTGTCAGCATAGAGCAGTTATGGAGCTCTATAGCTCTAAGCTTACTGAAAAACTTCATCAATGATGAGATATGCAAATCGGTGAAATCATATGTTTCGCAGACAAGCTTATGTAATGGCAAATTTGCTTCTTCAATTGAAAGGATAACACGCTTTAAGACGCCAATATACTTGCTCGAATGACCAAAACGAAGATAACAACAGTTTGGATTACTCCTGACATAATCAATATGATGAAACTTGAGAGATATCAAATTTGGATAACCACAAATTGCACCAATGAAGCCCTCCACAGTTAGACCACGACCAAAACAAACAATTTCTTGAATACGAGGGCAATTAGCTAGACAACAGACAGTAAAGAGATTGATCGGAAATAGAATTATTATAAGACATGTTAATTCGAAGCAAACCTGGGAGATTAGCTGCTAATTCGGCAATTCCTTGATCAGTAAACTTGTCATTAAGCATTATGCAACTGATGTCTAATTCTTCAAGCCACGGTCGAGAAGAAGCTATTACGGACAAATCGTCGTCGTTCAAGAATTTCACGTATCTACAGCTGAGTATCTTGAGGCTCCTCATGTTGGCAAACCCTAACTCCTTGATCCCCTGCACAGGAAGTGATAATCGGCTGCCGAGGACGAGCTCTTGCGGATTTTTGAGGCCTGAGTGAGCGATTTCGACGATGTTGCAATCTCGATTGGCTGAGTGGCAGATTAGGTAGAGGTCTCGAAAAGGGAATCGTATGGATGTAACGGCGGTGAATATGTTGAGGAGCCGAGGAAGAAGCAGATGGTGATCTTCGGAGATGGTGATTTCGAGGTTGATGATGAGATTGTTGGAGATGGTGTAGAATTGTTTGGAGACCAGAGATATGGATTTGAAGTCACGTTTAGGGAGCTTTTTGAATATTGATGCCCAACAATCTTCTCCCAAATCTTCAGGGAAAGCTCTCAAATTTTGTGCCATTGGAGTTCAGATAGAACTGGAAACAAAGCACGAACAGAGGTGGTACTCAAAACTATATATATAGGTATGGTATTAGTAGGGTTTTATAACAATCACAGTTTTTGTGAGGGCAACCGTGATCTGCCTCTACTAAAAGAAATTAAGTTTCAGCCTTAACTGATAACTCCCATATAACTTTCAATCTTGACATATGACTCTCATATACTTCTGTTAAAATTAGTAATGTGTTTTGGAGAATTTTCTAGAAATACCTAGAAATTAGAAGAATAAGTATCAGAAAAATAAACAAATGTATAAAGTTTTCTAGAAAATTATGCATTCTTGAAGAAGCCATGTAATCTCCAGAATTATCTCTTGACAACTATAAATATGTGCTCTTGTAACCATTTGAGGCAAGAAGAAAAACTAAGAACACATTCCAAAAACATTGCTCATTGTCCCAACTACTAAATTTCTCCCTTGCCTACTCTATATCTTATACCTTCAACTGAAACCTTCAACCTAAAACCCATCAACCATCCTTCATAATCCAACAATGGTATCAGAGCTACGTTCGATCACATAAAGGGCGTAGTTTGTTATCTATTCCTAACTATACACCATGTCCGCAGAA
>JAYMTA010001088.1:0-21882 GCA_036897625.1 Pelargonium cotyledonis
CCCATTAGATGGAGAAATGCATGAAATTTTAGATGGAAAGATGTTTGACATAGTTTAGAATAGCCAATAATTAGTTTCAATAGTTTAGAAAACCAAAATTAAAAGATGTTAATTTGGAATAGATATATGTAATTATTTCTAGTTTAAACGCAATTTTATCTAAATTTTTGTTACCGTTAATTTCTCGATTAATCACAAGTTATCTTAGTTCTTCGGTTTATTACTTTACAATTTTAGGATATTATATTTGAAACGGACCCGGCAGTTTAAGCTCAATTACATTTTACACACATAATCCAAAATGCTATTCAAAATTCACAATTTTTAGAATTTGATTCCATGGAATCTTTTCAGAGTTTTCACCCCCAACTTAAAATGTGAACTTAGTGGGCCCAAGGAGAACCTTTCTTATTCTCCAAGTGGTTGCTTGAATTGTCCCATAGTTGCTATTGAAGAGAAGTTTATTTTACTTGTAATGGGCCCATAATAGAGCCCTCATTATGATATGGGCTTAAATTAGATGGGCTTTACTGTCCTGGACAAAAACAAAGTGACTGCAAAATTGTTGCCTATTGAAATATGAGTTGGATCCAAGGTAGTAACAGTTGGGAGTTGGCAACACAGCGTAAATAAAATGAACGTTTGCGTTCGATTCCTGCTTAACACACTCTTGGCGAGAGGAATGAACTTTAAAAATGATTTACTCTCAAATGTGAATTAACTTGAGTCGCTGAAGAACATAATGGTATATAAAAGAAAAAATACAAGTTGGAGTGTCAAGAGGTGCAATTAAAATTAGTTAGTGGCATGGCAGTAGGGGTAGGTATCATTGACTATTATCATTGACCACTTCAACTGCATCTATATTTTATAGAATCAAATCTCATTAAATATCCAATTATTTTGTACCACGTCTCATCCCCTTCTTTAGTCTTTACATTCTTATTCCACATTCCCACACATATGCTAATTTTATCAATAATATAAAATTGTCCGTAAATTTTTCATATTAATTAACAATTTAGAGCAACTCTATCCAAAAAAATTAAAACACATTAATATCGACAAATAAATAGGTAGCAACAAATCAAAAACACATTAAAGACACTTCTTCAACTCTCATGAATTGCAAGAAAAATCAGTTAAACAACCAACTTTACCAAAATTGAACCCCAAGCAATTTCACATTACTAACGTTCAAAAAAATGGAGTCCTTTTAGAGCAACCCATAAGAGTCAAAGCCACCGCCCTCTCTCTCCTCTCTGTCACTTACCGCCAATTACGCAGCACCTGTCTCCATCTTCCTCCACCTAAAACCTAAAAAAGCCCACTTCACAGTCGCTCAAAACCACGCACCATTACCATTACAGCTTAAAATAGCTGCGACCCATTTGAGCTCCAGACCTGAACTATAATGGGTAAGCAACAGAAAGTCGAGGAGGAGGAGGAGGAGGAGAGAGGTGAGGAGTATTTGTTCAAGATTGTGCTCATTGGGGACTCTGCTGTGGGAAAATCGAATTTGCTGTCTCGGTTTGCGAGGAACGAGTTTGATAGCAACTCGAAGGCGACAATCGGAGTTGAGTTCCAGACCCAGGTGGTGGAGATCGACGGGAAGGAGGTTAAGGCCCAGATCTGGGACACGGCGGGCCAGGAGCGGTTCAGGGCGGTCACTTCGGCGTATTACAGAGGAGCTGTGGGTGCGCTTGTGGTTTATGATATCACCAGGAGGAGTAGCTTTGATAGTGTCAAGCGCTGGCTTGATGAGCTCAATAGTAAGTTCTTGTTTTTTATTTTCTTGTGTTCTGTTTGGTTTCCGAGAAAATGAGGGAATGGTGATGTGCATGTTTGTGTCTTCATTGTGTCAACTGTTGGTGTTGATCATCTGAAAACTACATTGAAGTAGTTTAAGCTCTTTTTTAACAGGAAAATCAATTTGGGTCTTGACTCGTATGTGTAAATCAGTTTGTTTAATAATCGGGTCGGGTTCAGATTCACTCATTTAAACTAGTACTAAACTGTTAACACGACACGAACCTGAATTGTCACCCAAGTTTTGGTTTGGAAGCCATTTTGGAAAGTTTATAGATTAGTTTTGAGGGCCATTAGACTCTTGAAAATGTCTCCAAGAGATAAGTTTTGCGGCTATGGCTATGAGGGCTTTCAAGAGATAAGAACTGTCATTATTTGCTCTGTTTCTTTGCCAGCAACCAAAATGAAAGCTTGTTTGTTCATGCAGCAATATCTTGTATAGAGCTGGCAATTTGGACGGCATCTGTTAACCAATCTGATCCGATCAATTTTGTATCAGATCAGACAAATCCGCTTATTTTACATTAAAAATCGATACTTTGTTTAGGGTTTTAACCCTTAATTACATGAATGTGCAGTTCATTGTGATACAGCAGTGGGAAAAATGCTGGTAGGCAACAAGTGCGATCTGGAGAATATCAGAGATGTGACTGTTGAGGAAGGCAAGAGCCTCGCAGAAGCCGAAGGATTGTTCTTCATGGAGACGTCGGCTCTTGATTCTACAAACGTTGAAGCCGCCTTTGAAGTTGTGATCCGAGAGATTTATCACAATATTCGCAAGAAAGTCCTGAACTCGGATTCATACAAGGCTGAACTGTCGGTCAATCGAGTAAGCTTGGTTAAAGAAGGCGATAGCTCGAAGCAGGGCCTGCTTAATTTTTCATGTTGTTCTAGCTAGATAGCCTCTTATTTCATTTTTATACCACATCAGGGACGGTCTGTTATATCCTGGTCTTCTCATGTATGAATTTTTCGTTGGTATTTTATTACAAATAAGATTTATATTCAACAAGTTTACTATTGTCATCCCAAAGCAGATATGTTATACACAACTAGTTAAGAAACTGAATGTACTTGAAGTACTTATTTTCTGATTAGAAAAACTGTAAACTATTATAAAAATAGGTTAAGCCGGATGCAACACTAACCCGACATGTTTCATGATCGAGTTGAACACGACACATGAATGAGCACAAAACATGACATGGTAACTAATTGATGAGCACAACTCAACACATTCTACATAATAAAACCAACATGTTCTGAAAGTAATTACGGTTATTTTACGATTACACACTTAAGTGTGTCCCACAACAAGATGAATTAATAGTGCGAGGGCGTTTCGGAGACATAACACGAACACGGCACGATTGCAATTTGTGAGAGCCCAAACAAGCCAGTTTTGTGTTGAGTCACATATCAAGGATCGTTATCACAGCTCAGCAATGGAACATGAATAAAAGCTATAAAAAAAGACTACATGAGTATCATAATGCAGTCCGAAAATGAAATACCAATTCAACAATGATATTGAAACGACAACGCTAATGTGAGGGAATCGCGTATCAAAATTCTCGATTGCCTCGAAACCATGTTTCTGAAGTAATTTCAGTCAAAGAATGATAATATTTTCAACTAAATCACTAAAGATTATCTTGGATGTCCCTCCGATGGCTACCTAATTTCTCTGATCTCAGGAACAGAGAAGCAAAAAAACTTTCGTTTTCAATGAATTTACATCAATGGAGAGGTAGATAACCTGCTGCTACTTTACTCTTAACATGGTGTACCAAATTGCAATAAGAAGATATATACTTGGTGAAGAAAAAAGAGAGCATACTCATCAGTCAGGGCTTTCTCAAAGCGGAAGCTGCACCCATGACAACAGCCAAGACAATGCCAAGACCAGCCCCAAGGGAAGCACCCACAGCCGCGGCTGTCATAGATGTCGCCTTCGCCTGAGAATCTCGTCTTGCATCCATTGTCATTGCTCTTTCTCGTGTGAATTCCACCAGAAGCCTATCTCTAGCAAGTTCCTTCAATTTCAGAGAACCCAAGTTAATATACAATACTTTTCAGTTAGCATTATAAGCGCAACATGTAAAGGGAAATTTGCTTCAGTATAAGCAACATATAAGTGTAACAGATCATATATATCTATTCATCATGCTGAAGGCACGTCTCTTCGTCAACATTGGCTTGTTAGACATTTGTTATGACATTATGACAGAAAAATCGAACACCGATAAAAAGGTTATAAATTGTTCGCACTGCAATATACTGAGGCGGTGTTTGGATTTAATATCTTGTTCACAAATGGAAATGTGAAATGAGATTCCCTTTCTTCATGTTTGGTCAGACCAGTATGATGTAAAGTTGACAAACTCTATCGATATTGAATAAGCCAAGATTTCCATTACCATTCAAAAAATAATCCAACCGCTACCAAGTATCTAAATCTAGATTCCTGTCTTATTCTAATGTTGTTTTTAACATTTTCGTTTTTTTTACTTGGCATGCATATTAGGAACTTAATAAAATAACACGTGCAAATTTGCTAGAATTAAGTTTCTACCTCAAAAGACGCCTCTTCATGGCTTCGGAGCACACGATAAACAAGATGGTTAAGAGACTGTACACCTTCCACGGGAAAAATGGTGTCTTTCTTCACGAAAGGCCTCCTAACAAAGTTAATTGGAGCTAAAATGAGTTTCTGAGCACCCATCCTCCCTTCGGAATCTCCGCTAGTTGTGTCCCAAGACAATGTATTCCCGACACTGGGCAAAACATATGGACATGAATTAATAACTTCAGTCGTGCTTCGAGACGCTTGATAGGCCTGTACAACAGCATCAATAGCAGCCTTTTGCTGGTGTGCACTGACAGAAAATTTGTTTGTTATGGCAAGCACCCAAGGAATACCAAGGGCTTTAGCCTCGTCGAGTAGGAGTGAAAGGGCTGGTTGTTGCTTTGATGTATTTGGGTGATTGTATCGAGGTATTCTATGGGACAGGTTATGCACAAGAACAATCAAATCAGTCTTCCTACTAAGATCACGGATGCCCATCCATAGCTCATTCTTAAACCGAGAGGCTTCCAAATGAAGATCCTGCAATGAAGAAGACAACACACATTTATGACCCCCCAAAACAGAGAACCGTCAGTTAGAAAAATAACAGAAAGCATCCAGATCCACATGTCTAAGTTATATGAATGCTCCATCTACGCTCTCTAACCTAGTGAAAGAAAGCTCACTCAGAAAGCAACTGCTCCTAAGTGAATCACAACACTATTCAAACAATTTTATACATAGGAAAAATCAGCACCATGTACCTCTAAAACTCGTGTCTTCATAGAAGTGAAGATATGAAAAACAAATAAACTATTATCAAAAATTTCGGAAAATATTAGTAGACGGATCCAAAATATTTACTCAGTGGGGGCAAAGTTATAAAGCAATGAGAAAATTGTTTTAAGTAATGAGGCATGTTAAAAAAATTCAACATTTAGTGGGGGCAAAATTTAAAAAATAGTAGGGATAAAAATGAAAATTTATAAAAATACATGGCAAATTTTCAACAACAAAAAAGTTTAGCGGTTGCTCCCACACCCCTCTTCCTAGATCCGTCCACTGGGCCAACCTACAAATGTTAGAAGGTGACACTCAACGTTCGACAAATAGAACTGTAGATCACAATTCACAATTAGGCTTTGTAGCAATGAATACTTAAAATACTATTTATAAAATTGATTAAAAAATGAAAGATAGTACATTTCAATGCTAGAATTTAAACCAAATATGAATAAACAGAACACACCTGCAAATTTACTCCGTTAGAATCACAATAGCATACACCCCCAGCAATACCATCTCGAACATCAGCCTCTGTATGCAGATTCTCAATATTGGTAATCGTAGTTAGTCTGCCTTCACTTAATATTGCCTTCAATAAAGAAGTTTTACCAGCGCCCTGCATAGCACAACAGAAGTCATGTATTCTGAAGCATGAAATATAAATACTCTTCACGAGTTAATCTAGTATATGAGTACCTCAAGCCCAAGTAATTGCACCCTCCGAGTTCTGACATGTACCTCCTTACAGACAGTGGTAAAATCACTGGTGCAGAATATGAGAAAATTATTCAAACCTTCAGGACGAATAAATTTTTCCTCATCAAATGATCCTGAACTATGCTGTCTATTGAGAGTAAGAGAGTCTGGATCGATAGACGGAAATACAGGCATCAAAGAATCTGCTACTATCTGATGCTTTGGTGGTTGTCTCAATGGAGCACCAACTACAACTCTTATTTTTTGTACTTCTGTCTGTGCTCCATGATTTGAAGAGTACGATGGTGCTGAAGGAAAAGATTCCACTGTAGTTGAACGCCTGAATTACAATAAATAATATGGTTTAAATGTGATGTAACGGATAAAGGAACACAAGAAATAGAATTAAAACTACAGCCTGACTATTGACTAATGTTAGCTAGAAACCAAAATGACACTTGGCCACATCTTTGACTGTCCTAGTCCTGCCCCGACCCCACCCCACCCTAAGTCTTCAAGTTCTAACACTGACAATAAATGAGTTCCTCGATTTAATATCACAAGGATGATGAAAGATGTAGATTATGCCAATATTCGAGGCACTAGTTCAGTTGAAGTTTTAGAAGTTCAATAGAAATATTGTTTTGTCTCACTAAGAGTCAAAAGTCAAGAAACACCAGTAGAGCATTATGTCAAGTCCAAAACTCAAACAGATTTAGCTAAAAAAATCAATAATAAATAAATAACATTGTAATTTCAAGTCTATATGGAAACAAGGGGCATTGTCAGGGCCTGGATGGAATATGAGGGGAGGGGGGATGGGATACTTGGTTTACTTGGATCACTAAGGAGCAAAATACAAGACACAGAAACACCAACAACCATCACATAGTTCTCATTTTTTCGAATTAAACTAAGAATTGCAGGTAATATTTGATTATCCCCAAAAGGTAAAACTAACCATACCCTGCAAAAAAATAGTAATAAAAATGTGTATCCTTAAATTAAACAAGATAAAGAAATTTGGAAAAGGCAATACCAGTTACCATTTACTTGAGCATGAACCAATGTACACAGATGCAGCCCAAAACCAACAATATCAACTTTTAAAGGTTCCCTGTTCTTCTCGCCAGGATTATCATTCCATCCAAGAGGAACGACTGAAGTAGCTGTGCGAATTACCGGAGACTCCACAATATGTCCAAGCTCTATGGTGCTTCCAACTGCAAGGCCAAGCCATTGTTGTAAATGTGGGAACTGTTGCAGTTGCTCTATGCCCAAGAAAGACAAATTATTGTCACCCATGCAAAGGTCATATATTCTGCATACAAAGAAGTTGCCAAATAAATTATGAAAACCATAACAAAATTTCATATTGATAATGTAAACAGCTACTATGACCTATCCAGAAACCAAAATCACTATGTTTTACTCTTTGTTTCTTTTGACAATTTAATTGCAATATTTTGGTCAAATGTCAAACTGTAAAGGTAAAAACCTTGCAGAGGGAGGAGGGAGGGAGAATGCCAGTAAAGTTATAGTAAAAACACTAGAAACTTAACGCAGAAATAAATTCAGCAAAATCACAGTGCGTCCTTTGTTGTTGTCAATTGTCATCTCTTGCAGAGATTAATGGGTAAGACTCTGACAACACATGTTTCACTTTAATTATTTATCCACTGACTCTTCTAAAATAGGGTATGACTTAGTTACTTTGTCAGTTTAGCTAGAGAAATTTGTTTGTTGCATTGCATCCCCTAAGTAAATTCCCAAGAAAAAAATAACAGAGCTGGAGAAAAATAAAAACGAGAAGAATGATGAAAACAAAAATCACTAGCCCAAGGAAACCAAATCAGAAAAAAGATAAAAGACAAAAACCCTCCAACCATAACTTTCACAAGAGTAATATATTTACCTCTGGAATCGTGACCTATATGACCTCATTGAATGTGACTGAAAACGTTCCCTTAGTTCAGCAAACACAGATCTGACCTGAAAATGTCTTTGCCAGAATAAGCAAACAAAATGGGACATTGCTAAAGTTACTACCAGCTTATACATAAAATATGCAAAACTTTTTTTTCTTCTTTTTGCTGGTTGACAATGTGATAAAAAAAAATGATGAACACATCCCAGTTCAAAAGGGAATTTGGGTAAGAATAGGAAGCTCATACCGATGTCAGCTTTGAGTACTCAGCCCCTGATAGTAAATCCACCGATAAATTTCCCAAGAGATAAAGCTGCAATGAAGAAAATATAATCTTATTAACTCGTTCTGTGAAGACAATGAATAATGAAAGCAAAATTAAAAAGCTCGTTGTTATCATTAAGATCAAAAGTTAGGGAGAAAATAGAAGATGCCTTAATGCAAGAAAATAGCATATAGCCTGAACATATTCCCATTTTGAATTAACTTTCAAAATGCTATAGCAAAATAGCATGTCTCTCATGTATGTATCGGAGTACAAGTTCATAATATAGATACCTGACCAAATGGTACATATGAAGGTAAATAAGGCACTCTGCGCCATTTCCCATCATCCCTACTATCAGTGTTGCTTCTTCTGGCTGATTTAGCACGTAAGGTCCCATCCAGTGGCCCATTCTCCATCTCAGAAAATGGTGTAAGAGATACACCATCTGAACCCTCTTGAATTTCAAGGGATTGTGGTTCAGCTACAACATCATCAATTGAAGATCTTACAGCAGAACCATTTGCAGAGGATGATTCTACGGGATCAAGTTGTTTTCCTCTGTATTTATCAAATTGTCTTCTGAAACCCTCTAAAGGAAGTAGTCTTGAAAGCCTCCAAAAAGAATTTTGCACAGGACCAACACCCAGCACCAACTGTTCCTCCCCATTTTCTTTAAGCTTCTCATCCTTTGATTTATCGACCCCTTCTTGACGTCTTGACGTGGACAAACTGGTGGCTTCAACTTCAGCAGCTGGCAAAGGTTGTGCATTATAATGATGAAAATAAGCAGGAGACAAGAGGCGGGGTACCAAATCCTCCGGAATGCAGTAACTCTTGAAATAATGCTGCCACCCTTTTGTATTAACATAGCTGGGGTAGAGAAAGTTTAATTAATAACAAAAAAAATATTTGACCAGATAAGCTTTATGTCGACAAAATAATGCTAAAAAGGCGAAACTACCCTTTAGTTTTGATAAGTTAAAAGAGATGTTTCTGTAATCAGATAATCTAGAACTTACTCTCTTAAAGCAGCGTTCCCAACGGCAGGTTGGGAAAAAGTTATGCATTTGACTTGGATCTTTTCAATTTCTCTCAATGAAGAGGTTGCAGCGATGACCCTTAAAATGGCAAGGGTAGCTAATGCTGCCACCTATGAACACACAAACAAAAAAAAAATGGCAGGTGAGAAATCCCTAATCAGAATTGGTGATTAAAGAGATGAAGCAAAGAAAAGAATGAGATAGAGCTTACTGCTCCACCAAGTGAATGTCCACACAAGACAAGTTTCCTGTTTTTCTTCTGAGCAAGCCTGTACAATTCTAGAGCAGGTATCCCTTTAGCACGAGCCATGAAACCCTAAGAAGAATAATTGGAAAATGTTACATGACAAGGAATCAACAAATCCACGCATAAGGACAAACAAAATTAATGCTAAGTGGTGTATATGTTCTAATAGTGAAAATATTACTCCGTCCCAATCCGAGAGTGAGAGTGTCTTGTTTTACTTTCTAGCAAATATTAAAGATTATTTTCATAGTGCTTCATTTTCTCTCATTTTCCCCATGTGCCTTGGTTGAAACAAACTTAGCGTATCTTACAAACTTTTCTTAAAATAATCCATTCATAAAACAAAACACTTACTTTGGGACGTACGGAGAATTATGCGCTACTAAAACACACAAATAAAGAAAACGAAAAATAGAATCCTACCCGATGCGCAGCGGGTTTAGGTTTATCTCTCGGTTGCTTAGGTTTTGATCCTAATGGATTCCACCGGTTTTCCCCATTTCCTTTTTGGCTTTCACCTTGGCCTGGTTCAATAGCTTCAATCTGATCAGTTCCCTCCGCAACATCCTCATGAAATATAGCTCCTTGTAGAATATTTGCGTCGGCCATGACATCCCTTAAAAGTAGAAATATATATTATACCAAAAGTAAAACCACCTTTTTAGCTTGTTAGTAAATCAATAATGCATCTACTTACTTGTACTGCTTCGTCCCGATGAAAGATGCAAACAATGTATCACCTGCTTCAGCTAATAAATACCTGCAATCAGAAAATGCCGAGATGCTATAGATAACCCACAAGATACTACATCTTCGTTGTTGTAAAGCTTTTGTACTTTGATGGCTCACACTAGCTGATTCACATCAAACTTTGGGTAACATATATATGTGATTTGAAGTATTGACCAAAATCAGCACAAGATTCTTCTAAAATGGTAAATATTAACCAAATTGAGCTTCAAGAACAACCATGGGGCATTCAACAAATGTAAAAACATAACCGGCTGAAACAGTTAAATACGTGTGTGAACAATTTGCAAAATAAAAACGTATAAGTATAATTGCTATAAAGAAATTAAGTCACAAAGTATAAACCTGTGAGGAACGTGATCGGAGGATGGTTGTATACGATCCAGAGAAACAAGCTGTCCTCCAAAGTCAGCCTTAAATTTATTCACAGAGCGAACCATCTCGGCGGCAGGTCTCTACCATATGAGAAAGAATATATACCATAAAAAAATGCAATAAAGGAAGAAAAAGAAAAATATTTTCATGAATACCCAAATACCATTAGCTAACCAATTCCACCCTAAACAGAGTTAACTCCCATTTAGTCTTGATTTAGCAATAGTCAGATAGTTGTATAGCATTCCAACAACGTAAAAAAAAAACTAACATGCATAGAAACTGTTACATTGACAAAACCCAATTTCCTGTTACATCAATAAATCACTCATTTTCCCTCAAAATTTAATTTTGGTTTCTAACGACTGAATGGTGAGCTAAATCAAGCTAGAAATTAGAGCAAAAACTAGTACAAGATCACCAAAGTCTAGAACCCATCTTAGCATTTGAACTAAAAGACCAAACAGCAAGCCCTACTCACTCAAAACCATGAGCATAAAGATCGAAATTGAAGTTCCAGAAATCGGGAGAGACTGACCTTGTAAACGCACTCGGAGAGGACCATGCAACAGAGGATGTCCTGCAAGTCGGAGACGGAGTCGGCCTTGAGGGCGAGGCAGAGATCGTGGAGCTGCCTCTTGCGCCTCTCGTACTCTTCCTGTAACCTCTTGCGGTGCTCTCGGTCGTTGGAGTCCCAGGGCGGCCACTTCATACGCCAGTGGAGCGGGCCCCAGGAGACCTTGAGGATCCTGGCTCTCTGGTCATTGATCCATGACTCGACTCGGTTCTGTAGCGACTCCATTGGTGGCGTGTTGGTGACGAATCAGTGGCGAGTGATTTGATCGGAAGAAGGAGAAGAGAGAGATGGGAAGCGAAAAGGACTGTGTTTGGATATCCGTTTATCGTCGCAAAGCATATGCACAGTGAAATGACTGCTCCTGTAATTAAAGAAAATACGGAGTAATGGTTACTAATAGTGCAAGGGATATGAAAACTTTTAGCCAAAGCAATAGCGCAGTCCGCAGCATAGGCCGCATGAAGAATATTTGCATTTGATTTTCACACTGTAAACAAATTTTAAATGAAAATAAATATGATCGTGATAAAACAATTTAAAAATATCAATTACGAGTATACAGACTCGCTCAAAAGCCTCATGGCATATACTAGAAAAAGTTATGTATATACTTACAATTACAAATGGTTTAGTATTAGTTTTGAGAATAATTTTTTTAATTATTTATGTAAATTTTAAAAATTGGTACACATTATGAAACGAGCTCTCAATTGGTGAGGAGCATTAATGATAACTAATCTCCAAAGTGAATTAAACCACTGGTATACACTAAAAGAAATTGGTTAACGGCTACAGAAGATGTTATGAAATTTTGGAGATATTTTGAATTTGTTTTTAATTTAATTTGTATTACAATATTTTTTTAGGGAGACTCGAACCTTTTTGTTCTGATAAGCGAGGGTCTTCAAAGGAAATCTAAAACACATAACCGTTTGTTCCAACATATTTTGGCACAATACTCATTAAAATATGAGTTAGTTTTTACAATAATTTTAAAAATTCAGTAAAAACAATAGACACAAAAATGCATTCTTGAATTTTTGGAAATTTTCATATTTTTTTATTCTAGATTATTTATTGAATTTTCAATAGTCTCGCTAGAAAATCATACTCCTTCCGTCTTAAAATGAGTGTCTTGTTTTCATTTTTTACAAAAATTAAGAATTACAAGATAATTTTGTATATTTACAATATAACCCTCACTTTCTTCATGTGCATCCCATGTGCACTCATGTGCAGATTTGTCCATGTGCATAAGTGATAAGGGTAATATGAAAAAAACACTAATATAATAACATAAAAATAGAAACAAGACACTCATTTTGGAACAAAAAAATTTAGACAAACAAAACACTCATTTTGAGACGAATGGAATATTTTCTTAAAACTTGTTCAAAAAATTCAACGTGCATTTTTGAACGTAGTGATAATTAAAAAAAATGTAGCAGAAAAAATATAATAAATATATCTCGTAACTATTTATACAAAGTGAAAATTTAACTTTCAAATATTCACCTTAGAAATTTATGAAAAGTCACTCTAAATATTAAAAAAAAAAATTGTCGAATTTCGTATATATTCTTTTCAAGTCAAATTTGAATTGCTCTTTCTTTCAATTTCAATCCACCAAAAGATGAGGTAAGGAAGAATTGTCTTTTTTTTCTTTTTTTTCTGCCTTCCGAGAAATATGGGTCTCTAATTTGACGGCTCGATGCATATTAAGATTTTGGAAACTTAACCGTGTTGATTTCACGTCCATACCAGAATCAACAGCAAGTCTATATCTCAAGGCCCAGATCCAGAGAAAATGTATTAGTTGGGCCTAAGATTCGGCCATATTAATAAACAAGGCCCATTTCATAATGAAGACATAGGATATGAATCTATATTGTATTTAATCCAATAAATACCACATGGGCTTTAGAAGTGAATATATTTATATTAATCATTGGCACTAAAAATTGGGTCTTTCGTAACAACACGTTCACTACGAGTAAATTAATTTTTCTTTTTCTTCACATTAATCATTTTGTGTCGTATTTTATTTGTTTGTTAGTTCTTTAGTTTGTTTATACACGCGGTAGGTTTTCCATTGCTAAATATATATATTTCTTTTGTAAATGTTAAAAGTTATTTTTGCATTATGAGTCATTGAATTTTGTTTTGCATTGTTCTAATTGCTCTATTTTTTTCAGGGCCGGCTCTTAACAGGTGCAAGGTGGGCGATCGCACGGGCCCCCGCCAAAGCCAGGGCCCCAGCTTCAAGTCGTTTTTTATTTTTAGCTGCAGCTTTTAACTGCGGTTTGAAACTGCAAAGGTAGTGTATTAACAAGCAAAATTCGGAACAACTTCTGGCTTTTAGCTGCAGTTACAAACTGCAATTCTATTGAGATTAATTCAAATTAAATCGCTTTCGCAAAACTTTGCCCTTTGTGTTTAATCCAACTTTTTTTATAATATTTTCATTTGTTCAGGATCAATCACGGTTTAAAAAATTTAGGGTCTTAAATATTAATTTTGGCACAGGGCCCCCAAAATCATAGAGACGGTCCTGATTTTTATCATCAATATTTTAACCAACAATATATATATTGGTATTTTTTATAACATCATAATTAATATTTATTTTGAATGAAATTATACAAAATGTGACATTTCATTTGCCACATAAATTATCACATTATTTTGTATGTAAAAAAATAAATGAAATTGATGATAAATAGCTTTCTTCAATCATAATATTTAATGGCACAAGAAGTATAAAACTTTGCTTAAATATTTTTCTCACGTAATTACTTCAAGCAACACATCATTTTAAGAATCATAATCACTTTCAAATATACTTTTGTTGCTAAACTTGCCATCTTTCAACATCATGATTCATGCCTTGTAACAATTTACAATGATGGATTAGTAGGGCCTTATTCTTTGATCATTTTTCTAGTTTCTTTTTCATCTTCCTCTTCTCAAGAGCACATAAGAGGGTCACCAACAAAAGAAATAAATTTTGATGCCAAATATTTTACTTTTTTTCAATTAGTGTTGGTGTTATTTTATTTTATTTCTAATACTATATTTGTTGACTAAAGTGCATGTCAATCACAACTATCACACATGCATGTTAGTTGGTTTTGTGATTGACAATGTATTAAATTTCAAATTAGTTTGACCTATTATTATCAATATATTTTTTTTAATTTTTAGTTAGTTGTTAAGAATCCATGAATTTTAAAATTATATTCCATTGTGGCCTACAAAGATTAAAGATTGTTTGGTAATACTAGTGTCTACTTCTGTAAGTAAAACTAAACAAAATTTCGCGTAAAATGTACAAAATATTGACTTCCACTGTAGTCATTTCAACAATTAATATCTCTTTACAATAGTTTTTGTTCAAACAAGTTGGTACACAAACTCAATTCTTGAAATAATTTTTACACTTACAACTCCTAACAGTGTTTCAAGAGTGTTCAAAACAATTATCTAGAGGTGAGAATTTTGATATGAACTCGCGAGCATCCAAAATCTAGTTTGACTAAAACCCAATTTAATCCTATCAATTTTGGATTGAAACACATCGGATTCATCCATCAAAGAGTTTTATTGGACAAATTCCTTTCACACTAAAATTCAAAACTAATTTGATATGACTCGATTTTTTTTATCTGAATCCTACCTCATTCAATTTTAGCAATCCAAATCCGAATAGATGAGATTCGAAATCTGAGTTGTCACCTGTTAATGGCTTGGCTTTAGGAGCAAATTTTCACAAGAAGATAGTAGAAAATTTTCAAAAAATGAGGTTGGAGTGGTTCAACTAAAGATGATGATTGACAAAAGAGCTGGAGTGGATGGACTCTAGTGGACCACATTGATGTGTGTGTTTTCATTGAACCATTTTTATTTTATCAATAGTGGTCCAGCCCATGAGCCCAACAACTTTTCTAGTACTACTAGGTATTGCAAAAATAATATTGTAATAAATTAATAAATAAAAAGTGAGATATTGGTGATGCAATGATGATGTCAAATTCCATTATTAAATATTTACCTTTTATTGATAATATTATTATTAATTTATATTAGTGATCCCACCACATAGAATTGTAGACCCACCATTTTTCAACAAATTCGAAATTTATGTGGATGTCAATTTCATAGAGTCATATCTTTAAGTATATTAGATATATTGTGCTTAAGCACTTTATTCCTTTTAATTTGTTTTAGCATCTAGGATCATTTAACAAAATTTGTGAATTCATAAAAAAAAAAAGTGAAACAACAACACACCGTATTTATTTGTGGCGCATAACAATGTCTTAAATACTTATCATAACTTTAAAATACTTAAAATAATAAAATAACATAACATAACATAATTGTCAGTTTCATAATATGACGATGATCAAAATTGGATAGTGGGACAAGAGGACTCTACATGCAAGAAATGATAGAATAAGAAGAGAATTAATTAAAAATAATTAATCAATTGCAAAGCCTACATTATTGGGATCACATGCACACATCTCTATAATTTATTTAAGAAAAAAAAAAAGAAGAAGAAGAAGTAGTTGGTTGATGGGTCAAATGTCATGAAATCACAATCCACTTTGAAACACAAGAGCAAAAGCATAATTGTTTTTCCCTACTTCTTCTTGTTGTTTTAGGCTTTAGCTCCCCACATCACCTAATTGCCTAGCATCCCCCCCAAACAAGCTATTTCTTCTTTCTCTAATCTACTTTTTTTTTTTCCACTTTAATTCTCCAATTTATTTTATTTAAATTAAGAAGTTAATTAATCAATAATGTCACATTGTTTATAAAAGTTATCATATAACTTTAATCAATAATTCTCGTTTGGCTAAGTCGGAATAACCTTGTTTTCAATAATTCTTTTCCTTCGGTTGGTGACACGACTCTTCGTATCCAAGCTTTATCCAGCTCTTTGGTTTCCTATCTTAATGTCTCTTCCGCTCTAGATTTTGATTTTGCTAGTTGACTAGCCAACCCTATCTCTTGTTTGAATTAGGGCTTTTCTCTTATTCTTTTATTATATGTATCTCCGAGTCGTCTTATTAATAAAAGTTACCCTTTACTTATCAAAAAAAAAAACCTTGTTTATAATACAAGTGTATACCTCAACCAAAGTTTTATGGGTCGACAGTTAAGACTTGGTCAAACAAAAGAAGAGATGTGTTTTCATTAATGAAAACGTGTATATCGATCTAATAAATTTATGCAGGGAAAGCATACAAGCCTATTCTTTTTTTGAGTCTTAACTGATGATAGTTAGATTTAAGTCTTTGCTCGTTAGTCACAAGTCGGTTGATAAATATAGAAATAAAATGTAATGAAACAACTTCATTTTATTAGTTGACTTGAGTCTATAAGTCAATAATGATTTAGCTCTATGCATGCATTACACATTTCAAATATTATAATTGTGAGTAGCATAGACAAGATGATAGCAAATTGTGCAGAAACATAATAAAAGTATGAATTAATTGGCTTTTGATTAGCTTTAGTTGTTGTTCTTTTTGCTAAATGAATTGAAATTGTGTTTTTTAGTAATGAATTGAGAAGACAAAACAGGGACTAAACAGCTTGCAAAAAATTAAAACAATAATAATCTATTTTTCACATGGGATGGGAATCACGAAAACAAATGCATTAAGACATATTAGAAGAAAAAGAAAACAATAATGAAAGTGAAAGGAGTGTTGTTTTAATGTAGGGACCATAATATATGGGGTTTGGTACACTTAATTAATTTGATTTAAACAAGTCAAAATGATAATTGGTTATAAATAATATTTAATTGTTTGTATATAGAACTAGTGAGATTGCATGATTTATTTTCTCAAAAGTAGGTGATTTATGTTTTGTTAAAGAATTTGGTAAGATAAAAGGCTTGTAAAATAGACAAAATAGTTGTGTAATATTTGAATTTTGAGTAACTACTCTTCTAGACATTGCAATTCAAATTTTTAGTAACTTTTGGTTTGGAAACTACACTTATTATTTAGGGGTTGAACAAAGAATTTTTAGTAACTCTTCAAATAGGGTAGAGGTTATAAGTGAACAAAGAAGGAAAAAAAAAACATAAATAGGTCACTACTTTTTACACAATTCAAACTTTGAGTAACTCTTGGTTTAGGCTCAAAATTACACATATACTAGGAATGAAGACAAAACAAATGGATTACTACTATTGACCGGAAGACAATATAAATTATGGGCAACTCTTAACTTGGTGGTTATACGTATGTGGGCTAAGATGAAATGCAATGCATATAAGTCAATATTATGGATCATCAAATGTTGAGTACCTATTGGTTCAAGATAAAAATTGTATGTAGAACAAAAATTAAATATAAGTAACTCTTGGTTGAGGACTAAATATAGCATATGCACAAACATGTCACTACTCTCAACTTTATGACAATTCAACTTTGGGTAACTCTTGCCCTGAAAACTGCACTTGGACCAAGAAAAAATACGATGTAGATGAGTCATTAACTATCCAACTTTGGGTAACTCTTGGCTCGGGGCCGAAAACTACACATGGATCTAGAAAAGAAGCAACACATACAAGTCACCGCTCTTTACATTGTGATAATTTAAATTTTGGGTAACTCTTTGAAAATTTTTGGCTGGAGAGTTGCACGTGGATCAATAAAAAACGCAACATACGTGTTACAAACTCTTAATTTGACTCATAGCCTGCATGTGGAATGGAAAGCGAGGCAACAAAAATGGGTGGTTTTGGAGACAATTACAACTTTGAACGACTCTTGTAAATTAAGAAGAGACGCAACTTATATGAGTTACCAACAAAAGAAACAACACAAACAACTTATTACTTTTGACTTGAAGACTATTCAAATTCTGGGCATCCAACACAAACAAGTTGCTACTCTTGACTTAGGCTGGAGATTGCACGTGGACCAAACAAAAACAACACATACGAGTTATTAGTCTTTAACTTGCAAATACTTCAAATTTTTAGTTGGCAATGTGACGAAGATCGATTCACTCAATAACCATACCCATTCCCCGATACTCCGTGGACTTCCTTCCTTACTAAAAAAGATTAAGTTTAGTAGGTAAAATTAAGTTGTGTGGCACTCTATTGAAGGAGCTAGTGGTTACGTAATTAAGTCACTCTAAGTAATTAATATTAGATTAATCAATGTCATGACTCCCGACAAACTCCAAGAAATTTCCTACTAAAATCTTGACATATGGCATGAAATGTGACCCTTCACGGCTGCACTCATTTTCCTTTATAATAAAAAATGGATACATCGTTGGGGAAAGCAAAAGTATGCTATATTTTTGTGGGCAATAAAGCCGAAGATGAATCTGTTTAATCATGTACACTCCATGAGCTGTCTCATGAATGATTAAGTGTTTGTTTAGCAGGCACAATTGTCTCGTTGCAGAAGGTATCGCGTAAAAGGTATTATATTTCAAATCGTTCGTTATAATGCATAAAATGGTAAATAAAAGAAAGACGAGACATACCATGTAAATTACGTTATTATCAAAATTGGATCGACCCATTGTGTCGATAAGATCTGTTATGTTATACTGAGGTCGATCAAATTTGATATGTCGCAACACAAAACATTCTACGAGCGCATATGAAGTGATTAATATTATTAGGTCGTTTCTTTTATCCGTTGTTCTTTTTGTCCAAATATACCATTAAACAGAGCTCAACGTTTTTGAAACATCTCCTTACAGTTTTCAATAGTGTTACCAACTCGAATAACTTCTTGCTTAAATGGTGAGAAGAAAATGTGAACAACGGCTACTTTTGGTCCTCTTCTGTACTGCACAAGCCTTTCCAAAAATGTTGACTTCTACAAGGTGCAAACTCATAAACTTATCCAACAACCAAAATAAATGCTTTCTTGAATAATATGAATGAGAGCACACCAAGACATTCCACAAAAGATCAACACAAGAACAAGATCACAAGAACTCTAGTAGTTGATATGAATTCAAAACTGAAAATACGAAGAAATCGACGACAAGTGTTTTTGTAATTCCTTTTCGAAAGATATATTGTATACACATGCATACTAGAAGGATGGGATCAACAATCGGATTTTTCTATATGCTACTTGCTAAGAGAAAAATCAAGCTAAAAAACAAGCAAAATATGAGGGAAATAGATAAGCTTCGCACCAACTTGATCATGTGACAGGACGGGACCAAGATCATATTGCAAGTGGCTGCTGCCTACTGGCTTGCCCGTTGAATCCATCGTAGGGCTTGGTGGACTTGTTCCTCGACTTTCTCTTGCAAACAACAATCCAAGTAATCGCTTCCAACAAAAGGGCAATCCCGCCCAACACAGCTATCACGATTATGTAAGCTTGTTTCCATTTCTTCCCAGGATCCAAGATGTCGAGACCCTTGAACACATTCAGGATGCCAAGGACCAGTATGGCATATCCAATGCTGTGGTGATAGATATTCCAGTAAAATCGGTACTTGTGGTCCTTCTTTGGTCTTAAAAACAATGCAAATATCTACAAAAGAGACAACAGAGCCAAAGACAATGCATCATGAACAACAAGAATTGAAAGTCCCAGTTTTGAACAACCCATGAGTGTTAAAACCAGAGAGACCATATATATCAAAATGGGAGTAGAATTTCACCTGTAATGTTGCAATACTGAAGAGGGCAATCCCAATGTTGCGATGAACCGAGTATTGGATCCCCTTTGATTCACTACCAAGCTTCATTCCAGTTCCCCAACCCGCAACCCCAATAGCATAGGCGGATACCTGGCAGAAAGCATGGAGATAAAACCATGCTGGATCCGCTGACGGGAAAGTTCTCAGGTACCTCGCGATGATGATTCCAATTGGGAACAGAATTCCCCAACTCACAACATTCAATATACCATGAATCTGATATAAAAACATATAACCCAAGAGCTTGTTAGAATTCCTCAGTTTCAGTTGACTGAATCTTTTTACCATTCATGTAGGATCCAAACATTGAACTAATTGGTGAATTACTCCACCAAAATTGGTTGCAATTGGTTTCTATTTATAGACCTGAGCATCACATTCTAAATTCTGCAGCTATAATATCCCAATTTCACTTGTAAATATAAAAATCAAAGCTAGATCTGGAGATTTACTTTAAAAAATTGTGATTTCAGACCACAAAAACACTGTCTCAGATCTATCTCATAAATTCGAATTTGAAATTTCAGAAACTAAAATTTCTATCCATATTCAGAAGGGAAAAAAATCAGTAAAAATTGAAAGACAAAGGAAAGAGGAGAAGGAAACCTACATTCCTTTTCTTCAGTTTCGCGTCCCCTTCACTGCTGCTGCTGCTCGTGGTTTGACCGGCGGCCAAATCTAGGGTTCCTTTGGAGTTCAGATTCGCCGATTGTAACGCATGCTTGGCCGGAACCCCGCTCGCAACCGAAGAACCGACCTGCCACACCTGGTTCGCCGAGGTGTTCTTATCCGGCAGCTTAAGTTTAGCATAAATAACCATCGCACTACCACTGCTCTCAGCAGACATGTCCCAGACCTCAAACGACAGCTTCGATTCCTTAATCGAGGCGTAGCTGGTGATGTCGTAGGTCTTCACCGTCATGGCGCCGTCGCTCCCCTTGAAGGCGATGAGCGCCTGGGCGCCGATCATGCCGGTGCCGGTGGGGTTGATGGCCCACGCAACCCACCCGGCCGAGGCGGAAGGAGTGGCGATGAAGGCGATGGAGAGGGAGGAGTTGGCCGCATCGTAGGTCCAGTGCAAGTAAGAGGCCAGTGGGGTGAGGTCGGCGCAGTTGGCGTAGAGTTTGTTGCCGGTGAACAACTGGGTGGTGCAGGTGAGGGAAAAGGCAGGTGAGATTAGCAAAGCCGTGAATGAAACAAAGAGAAGAAACGGACAAAACCTAGAAGACGCCATTGATGAGCAGGAGAAGCTCTGAAACCGAGAGAGCAACGACAATGGTTGACGGAAATTCTAGCGCCTTTATTTATAGACAAAGCGGAGGTGGATGCGGTGAGGGAATTCGGGAGTGGGACCCAGACGCCAGCTAGTCAATCGTGTAAAGAATCTGGCTACTGAAAAGTGGACACGTGGAAGAAGAAGCAATGCTGGTGATGACGTGGCGAGAAACGGTTGGCCGTTGGAGGAGTGGCGTTTGACTTAAATTGGCGTGAGGTGGGGTAGTGTGGATATCACGCGCAGGATATGGTTAATTATGAAAAATAGTAAATGTACACAATGATGTGGCGCATCTTTTTTCGTTTTTTCGTAGTTTAAAATTAATTTTAACGAACAATGACTCGACGTATATAATACCATTACTCTTTCATGAATTTCTTACATACATGGCGCGTTGTAATTGAGCCAACACACTAAAAAAATATTTGATGTGTCATATCTTATTTGATGACACATCATTTTGTATACTTATTTTTGTACAAAATTGTATACATATAACATTACTGATTAATTATTGATGGGATTAAATATTAATACGAGTAATTAAGAATTTTAGAGTAATTCAAATAAAATAAATAGATACTCATTGGCATCTGAGTTTTATGGGCAATCAGTGGCGGTTTTGCTGAATTTTGAAGCTGCGGGCATCATGACTGAGTGAGCAGTGACATGGCCACCCTGTAATTTTAGTATTAATGACTTTATTTTTATGTCTTCAAAATGTATAAATAAATATTACTTATTAAATATATACATAAACCTAAAAAATCATTTATTTATTTAATTCATCACAAGCGGTCTCTACCTCTAGTTAGGTTTCCGTCCGATCAGTGACGGCTAGGGGTTTTTG
>JAYMTA010001089.1:0-21868 GCA_036897625.1 Pelargonium cotyledonis
GGCGGCTTCCTCCGGTCACCTCCGGTCAAGGCCCGCATCACCCGCCACATCGAGCGATGTGTCAAGCTCTCATTGGCCACTTGGAATAAGGACATGCACCACCATCCCCATGTTTACGTTCAACAAGAAACCAACAAGGTCACTCCCCTAGCTATAATTATATGATCATATCATATACCGCCAAAACCTGATTATTCTCATTACACAAAATCAATAATAACTCGACATGTCAGGATTAGTTATGATATAGGACCACTTGTGTGTGTTATTATTAGTTTGTCTAGTAGTAATTTACTTGACGATCTTATCCATAAACGGGTAGTGTTCGTGTCATTTAACAGATTGCGTTTGAAGTTTTGGTTAAAGTGTTGATGAGCATTGATCCCGGGGAAGATTTGAACTTTCTTAAGCGCGAGTTCGAAGAATTCATCAAAGGCTTGATTTGCTTACCAATCAAACTTCCGGGCACAAGATTGTACAAATCTTTAAAGGTAATAGATAAAAGAAAGCTGAAACGTATGGTTTGTGAAAATTGTTTACTTAATTAGGGTTTTTGTAGGCAAAGGAGAGGATGCTGAAGATGGTAAAGAAGATTGTAGATGAAAGAAAGACGGGTATGGAGAAATTAGACGAGAAGGGTCTTGTAAATGATGCAGTGGACGCGTTGCTACGAGACACGGGAGACTCAAGTGACACTCAACGCCTGCCTTTGGACTTCATTAGTAGCAACATCATAGAAATGATGATCCCGGGGGAAGAAACCGTGCCCATGGCAATGACTCTAGCCGTCAAGTTTCTCAGTGATTGTCCCGTTGCTTTGAAGACGCTAGTGGTATGTATTAGCTTGCACAATTACCTATTGCACGTACAATTAGTATAGGGAACAACCCGCTCATTAGAACTTTGTTAGACTAGGATCATGACATATAGCTACTCACGCTGATAACGTGTTAGGATTGTATTATCTACTTGAATAGTCCTAATTAGAGCGTTGTATAGATACGAGTGTAAGCTCGGGGAATTGAATCAAATGATGTCCCCATATCTTAGCAATGGCCCAATATGTCTGTTGAGCCATAAATTTACAAGGTGAATACACCAATTTAGCAGTAGTCACTCTCATTGGAACACAAAGGTACCCAACTTGTCCCCCTTGTGGAACATCTTGCTTTCACTTCACATTTATAAGAGATGTCAGAAAAAAAAAATGGTGAAAACTTGCGTGTTCAGTGACAATTGTACACACACCTTAGTACTATATTTAGGTTAGAATTGATTATTTTATGGGTGATTGTACCAAGTTGCCTTTCTTTTCATGGTGTGGTCGATGCAGGAGGAGAATATGAGGTTGAAGCAGCAAAAGATCGACTCCTCTACCGACTATGCTTGGACCGATTACATGTCCTTATCGTTTACTCAAAATGTGAGTCACAAAAGATTTGTAATTCAAATGATCAAGAAAATGAATTATTAGCTAACAATGCTACAAATGATTGTTCGCTAGGTGATTAATGAAACTCTTAGGATGGCGAATATCATAAACGGGGTTTGGAGGAAAGCTCTCAAGGACATAGAAATCCAAGGTCAGGATCATATAAATACTCGCTTTGAGTAAAGCATATATATATTAGAATGAATTAGGCCGTGTGCGTAGTATTTGATCAATGTCACAATTCTTGTTATTGTGATTGTAATTTGCAGGTCACATGATACCAAAGGGATGGTGTGTTTTGGCATCTTTCATTTCTGTTCACATGGACCAAGAAAATTACGAGAACCCATATCAGTTCAATCCTCTTAGATGGGAGGTATCAATCTAGTACTACCAATCCTCGTAAACTTTGATGTCATTGTTAACAAAGTTACAAAGACCTAACAATAGAAACCATATAAACTGACTGTGAAAATGTCTAAACGATGCAGAAGAAGAAGACGGAGGGTGGTGTGAACAACAATAGCTTCACACCATTTGGTGGAGGACAAAGGCTGTGTCCAGGCATAGAACTGTCCAGGCTTGAAATATCAATCTTTCTTCATCATCTTGTCACAACGTACAGGTAATTACAATAGATCTATGTTAATATGATGATTCACATGCATGATTGGGACAATAACATGGAATCCATGTGCAGATGGGTAGCAGAAGATGATGAGATTGTACACTTTCCAACAGTGAAGATGAGGAGGAAGCTACCCATCACAGTCACAGCCCTAGGCACGAACTGACTATACCTCTACCATATGGGACCATAGAATTTTAGAGGTACGTGGGTTTTTATTATTATTTAGTGACAAAATGTTGATGGTGATGGATCGTTATTAATATTATCATAATGGCACTGTCGTGTTGTTGGTTTAGAGGTCGCTTTCTTCAACATTTGGTGATATTGGTAGTGGAAGAAACTGATGATAATTACATTTGCAGTATTTGGAAACTCCACGAGGGCTCGTCGTGGCTGCTGATTTTGTTCCTCGACGTTTTTGTGATTCACAAGAGCCTAACTTTCTCCAATAATGGAGTTTTGTCTTGTGCTGTGCTGTGCTCTTCTGGAGTCGTATTCATACCATACCCATGATTCAATCAAGTTGCTCTTGATAGGGACTAGATGATCTATCCAATATTGTGCCTCGAAGTTAACGCTTTTTTTTTTCCATGTGAATGATTCTCCGACGTTACATTAGTTACATGAGAAAACACGAGTTACCTCATATGTATGTACTAATCAGCTTCTGTTTAGTGTAAAGCTCTCGATAAAAGGATCAAATGATAAGATCGGACATTACATGAGAAAACACATGCACTATCTAACATATATGTATCAACTCGGATGATGAGATCGGGCATTACATTAGCTACACTATAAAACACTTGCACTATCTCACTTGTATGTATCAATCTGCTTTTGTTTAGTGTAAAGCTAACATTCGTAACTAGATAATGAAATATTTTACATCGTAATGCATGCAGACACATTGTTATATATGATAATCCAGCCAACAGAGAGGAAAGAATATATTACCATCTTACAAAGATTCAATTATTCTTATAATTTGATGAGCAAAATGTATAAAGCATCACTACCATCTGAAATGCCAAAAGAAGCATGCAATGATCAAGCCATCTATTTGAATGCTCCATTTTTTGTCCTCATAACATATGATGAATTTAGAGAAATGTGCTCAACTCAATTACTTGCAAGGTGAAGAGTAGAATCTAGTAGAGTTCTTCTAGTAACCATTTTCCCCTCTTTTTTGTACTCTTCCTCCAGCCGCTGCATTTCTGCTAATCTTTCAGCCCAGGCTCTTTCCCTTGCAACTATAGCCATCTTTCGCTCTACCCTCTTGATCATCTTCTTCCTGTGAGCTTCCTGCAACTCAGCTTTCCGTTTCTTTTTTTCTGACTGGCATGGTTGAAATATAGCTCGTATTAAAGAAGTAGTTAAGGCTTCACCGAAGCAACTAAAATCTAAAGGCAGCACAACATAAGCCAGTGCATAAAGAATTTATGTGCAAGTGGGTGTACAAACAATAGATGCAAACATTTTTTCCCAAATATAAGATGTTCGAGGCACTCATCCCTTGTATGCTATAACTTTTACCATCAGCATTCTGGTGTCTTCCTCTTTTGCATTAATATCACTTCCTTAATCCAACAAGGAGAACCCCTACTGTTAGCATCAGAACCACAAATGTAATGGCATATTAAAACTTAAATTCTCTAATATGACTAGGCTCAAAATCTATAGATATCAAGGACAGGTTGAACTTTCTCACTTACTGAGCTATTTCCTTGAGAGGACATACGTTTCTGGATGTAGGGAGTAAAAGGAGTGAAAGTATTGGTTTGGGTATGCACTATTGCAATTGAATTTCTACTCTATTGTATACAATACTAAGAGAATAGGAATAGAGACATCAATGAAGCTATTTAGTTCCGATGAGTCTCATTATTTAGGAAACCCATAAACACAATGATGCACTAGCACTTACACTAACCCCTTAGTCAAATTGTTTTCCCTACCACTCTCAAGGAGCATATGATAGTTGGAACATTTTCATCAGGTTCACACTGTCCTAACATTGCAGCACAGTTATCAAAAGCATTTGGCTACTAACTCAATGATTCTAAATTCTTCTAAGGTTGTGCATTTTAAATAAAATGCTTCATCATTCACCATCACCTATAAGAAATTATACATTAAGAATTTAAAACCATAGTGCCCATACTTTTAGTTTTAGCCATATTAGACAAAAAGAATACATTTTCAATTCACATTTTGATTTTGTTTAGAGTTATGGACCTTTTTCTATTAAAGAGATCCGTAAGAGCTTCAGAAATATAGAATCAACAGACAAATACTCATTTGCATTAGACGTACAGCACAGTATCCCAACATTGCAGCACTGCTGTGAAAAATTATTCAACCAAAACACTCGGAATTGCTAAATGACACTAACATTCTCCAAGGTTGCACATTTAAAAGATAGTTCCTGATCATTCCCTCTTCAGTACACATATATAGAACGCAAATTCGAACCCATCTACAAGTCTAAGACAGGCTAACTGGCACATCCCATATTTACATGAGACAAATTGCTTTACACTACTGCATAGATCAATCAAATTCAAAACATTACTCCATCTATAAGAAATCAAATACTGGCAAACAAACTCTTCATAACGAGAGAAGATAACCAAAAAAAAAAGACTCACCTTTATAAATGCAAGGCGCATTTTGATGCGCTTCTTCTCGTTCCTCCTCTTGACACTTCCTTTATTGGGTTGGTTCCGAAGGGGCTCGCCAGGCACAGACTTGATCCAAGCAATTGGTCCTGCATCCTCCATACACAAATCCGTGAAAACCCCAAATTAATTAACAAAAGCAGCAAGCAAGTGAAACAAAAATTCAAACCTAATTGCGAATCAATCAATGTGATTAACCAGAAACACCAGAGCTACAGACCTGCGGGTCTAAGTTTGGCCCTCTTTTTACGGGGCGTTTTAGAGGGGGGTTTCTTCGGAGGCCGATTGTCCGTCAAGCTGAAGATGGTCGCAGCTGGTGCCCATGGAGAGCGGCGGTGGAGTGACCGGAGGTCCGGTTTTGGCAGGGGAGAAGATACAAGGAACGTCGTCGCAGCAGAGGTGCGGGATATTAGGGTTCTAGATATGGGTCGAATGAGGGCTCTCAGGGCTCCAAATCCCATCTCTGTCTTCTCCTCGCACACGAAATGGGTTTTTTCAGTTCCAGTGACTATGATCTGAGGTAAGGTCGCTGCGCCTCCAGGGTTTAAGGGTAAAACCAGACGATGAAGAAACGAAACGAAAACCTGACGAAGACGCAAAGAGAAGGAAAGATCGGGCCCAGATGGGCTTACAGTGTATTTTGGGCTTGTGCCAATTGTATGGGCTATTGCTATTATTTAGCCCAAAACAGAAGCTTCACTTTCTTGAGGGTATCTGGATTAATTTGGTGCTTGGAAATTTACTAAATTAGTTTTTTTTTTTTATTTGAAATAGACCAATAGTCTCATAATTATATAATTCCAAACTCATTCAATCCCGATGTTACTTGAATAATTATAAATCTATTTCACGAGTAATGACACAATCACAGTCGCTCGCATTTGTGAAAAGTTCAGTCGTGTTCAAAAATCCATCGTCGCAACTAATTTGAGTTGTTGAGTAATTACTTAGATACCATGATAAAATTTTGAAAATCAATCAATCCATGAGGTTAGTTTTCGTGGTGTTCAAGTTATTTGTCACTACTACTCTATTAGGTTGGGAAGTTACAAAATTGCAATGCAATATGGTGCAAATTAAGGTAAAAGAAAATGAAAGTGATTTTCCATTTCACTTCCCAACACAAAATATGACATTTGAATGAAAAATTCAAGCTTCTGAAGAAAATTCAAATGAGAAGGTGATCTTGCTAAGAACTGTAAGAAGCTGAAAATGCTGCATTGCCTTCCCTTACTGGCTCTGTCTCTGCACGGACATGAAAAAAGATCCCAGCTTGATTGAACAAGGAAAGCAAATGCAGCAACTCCTCGTTAGACAGCTTCACTGGCCTCTTATCTTCGTACCCACCAGATTTTAAAACCCCAATGATCTTCTCCTTGAACAAACTCATAACCGTTTCCGAGCTCGAAGATGAGATACAGTCCTCTTGATCACTTTCCCTTTCTTCGTCATTGCAGCCAATAACAATATGCTCACTCTGCGAACTTGTGGCGTCCTCTTGATCGCTATCCATTTCTTCGTCATTGCAGCTTTTAACAATATGCTCACTCTGTGAACTTGTGGCGTCGGACAATTTCAGAAGCTCCACCAGCTTCCTCTTGTGTTTAAATGTTGCCCCCAAAGTCTTGTTCTTTTTTGTGAAACAAGTCCTGGTGAAAGCCAACCATTCATCCAGATTCACATCAGGAACTTGAGCTTTTGGACGGATTATAACCACAGATGAATCGACTTTTGGACATGGACAAAAGTTCCTCTTGCTCACATCCATAACAAACTCTACTTCGGCTTTCAGCTTTACATTCACAGCCAAGCGATTGAACTCCGAATCGCCGGGATTAGCCAATAACCGCCTTGCATACTCTTTCTGCAGAAGGAGTGTAGCGCTGCGAAATGGATTCGAGCCATTCACCAATTTAGCCATAAGTGGTGAAGATATGTTGTAAGGAATGTTCGCCACGACGAGATCAAACGGAGGAAACTCGGTCTTCAACACATCAGCACATATAACCTGCACAACACAATACAAAAAAAACTCAAAATTACAACAAACCCGCGCAAAAAATCTCTGCTAGGCATTTCGTCGAACACATAGAGTGCAATTTATTTCAAAAACTTACAGTGAGCCGATCTTGAAGCCCATGCTCAGCTACCCGTTTGTTTAGAATCTCCACCATCCTCTTGTCAACCTCGACTGCAACAACCCGATTGGAAACTTGTAGAAGCTTCAGGGTAAGATTTCCGGTGCCGGGTCCGATCTCAAGGACTGTGTCCGTCGGCTTTATATCAGACTTCCCAACAATTGAATCAAGAATTTTCTGATTGGTGAGGAGGTGTTGACCCATGCTCTTCATCAGATATATATTCTTGTCTTGATTCTCCTCAGCTTTCCGAATCTTCTCTTCATCACTAACGGCGTTTCTGGTATACCGACAGCGACTTGGCTTTGTGCCGAGTGGTCGAATAGATTGTTGCCGGAGAATGATCCCGGCGAGAAAGGAAGGCAGGGTTTTGGAGCGGCGAAGCATGTGATTGTTTCAATGGAGGTTTGTGGGTAAAATCAACCGTTAAATTTAAATTTCAGTTGCAGAAGATTTGTTGCATGAAGAGAGATTAGTTTTTGGTCTCTTTCTTCCTAAACCTTCCTTCAAGCCGATTGGTTTGCAGAGACACTTTGACACTTTGTTTGATGGGCCTAGTTAGGGTCTCCAAGCCCAATTCTAGGCCTAACTAACGTTGACGGTTCATAGTTTCCTGTCCAAACTACTAGGGTTTCTATTCGGATCAGCAAAATCACAGTTGACATTTTTAAGTTGTTTTATCATATTAAACTAATCTTTATTTGAACGTAGGTCAGGACGTCAGGTCATTCCTTTTCCTAAAGGTGTGGTTAGTGGGCGTCAAATGCAAGCAATCTTCTAACTCATGCAACTTATGTAATCAACTACATCACTATCTTTAATTACTTTCTTATTTTTTCTCTCTTCAGAGTTTTGATCCATTTTTTAGCCTATTATTAACCTATTCATTATTCTCCATTTTGCGATACATGAAATGAAACTATCTATGATAATTTTTCTTAGTTTTTTATATTCTCTTAATTATATGGCGTGTGGATGCTACACATTAGCCTTCATTGCTGAACACAGTGTTGGCCTTTTGAATAGCAAGACTTGAACAATATTATGGGAATTCATTATTTCTTAACTTAACTAGTTCCTTTAATTTATGTAGTAATGTTGTATGCGGGAGGTATCACTAATATTCCAATACTCATTAGCTTCCTAATTTGTTAGCCTTTACTGCAACAAAATAAAAGCACAATCATTTATACTCAATACTGTCGTATATATATTGTTGCTTGCATGCATTGTGAGATGGGTCCAGTCAATAGTTCATTTATATATCATGCATTTGGACTGACACATAATGAAATATGGTTAATTCCGTTATGGTTGAAATTATGGAAGTAATTTGTGATGGTAATAATCTTTTTCAACTATAATATAAGTAGCAGCTAGCTAGGTATCAAAAAGTTCATAAAGGGAATGAGTAACTTTAATTGATCAACGGTAACCAACTAACTGTCCTGATGATAAAAGAATTGGTTAGCTTGTTCCTTTAAGTCCACTTTTAACATGGAAAGCTTGATGGGTTTGGGACAGATGGTCTTTAGTGGCCGGAGTGGTAAATTAAAGAATCCAATTCACATAACAGTATATATGTTGATGATGATGACAAATGCCATATGTACAAGAAAACCAACAAACATTTTTGGTTTGGTCCCAAAAATGGGTCACATGAAGTAATGATGTACCTTATGATCAAATCTTTGGGTTGAAGGAAGGGCTGAGAATTGGCGCATTCAACAGCAGCAAGAAAAATAAGTCCCTGGTTTTAAGGCTTGTTTGATGGATGGTTTGGATGCTCATTATTTGCCTTTCAACATTAATTATTAGTCCTAATACATACCTATTCTTATTATCTTCCCGTTGTTTCAGCCACTTACCAGTTTTTGGAAATATTTTAACGGCTCAATATTAATCCACTCAAATGTGTTCTATGCATGCATATCCATATATAGCCAGTCTAATTAATTTTGTCTAATTTTATTTTATACATATAGGTGCCGAAATCCTATCTTACAACGGATTAAAAAATCTTTTCAAGACATATATATACAAACTTGAACAAGAAAACAGTGTTCAGAAAAGAGACTTTGCCTCTTAACCCTAGTCTAGAGCTTTTGTCTAACTAATTATGTTTTTAAAAAAATTCATGTGGTCAGGACGAATCCAAAGTTTTTATTTTGTGAGATAAACTATAAAAATAATTTTTTCATTAAACTATTATGACAAAAAATAAAATCTTGTAAGACAATTATTTAATTTTATCAAGCAATATTAATAAACAAATATAAAAAATTTAATTGACAAATACAAGAATTAAAGAGAAAAATATACTATTTTGTGGGGGCAGCTGCCCTCGATACTGCCGTCCCTGCATGTGGTAGCCTAATTATTCACAATAGCCACACTTAGGCATCATTTCTCATTATATTATTTATAATACCATTGATAAAAGTAATATCTTGCCTTACAACTTAGACCACAACATATTTTTTCTTTTACTGATATGAACATAAACTTATTTGAGATTTTACGTGGGTCAGTCTGTAAAATAGTTGAAAATTTTGTTATATTTGAGGATAAAAGAAAACAGGTCTCACAAATGGAGGAATTAAAAAGCTACTATGTGAATAGTTGTAGTAAAAAATTTTACACGATATGTTGTCTTGTTCGTTTACGAAAACAAAAATTCCTCAAAATGTGTTATAATCATTCTGAGTAAAACAATTTTTTCGTTTTAGAATATGAAATGCAACAATTATTCAAGTGTAGGAAGGCTCTTTTCCTACCATCCATAATCAAAGATCTCAAAGTGGCCACAACAAAACTATTTTTTTTTATAGAAAAAGAAAACAAAGTATATATTTGACAATTATTTATACTTCTATTAAGCATTACTTCTTTATATATATATATATACACATATAGATATAGAAGAAGATTAATTATTCATTATTGTCACCAACTCCTTATTTTGTTTTCATGTAATGCAAGCATGTGTAGCAGTGGCAGCAAATCTAACACAGATATGCACCCAGAAAATAGTAGAGAGGTGCCCACCACTCCTACTCCCTCTACATTTTCTTGCTTCCCATCAAAACTTGCGGAGACGAGTATTAACAAAGAAATTAAATCAAAATAGATTTTGTACATTTAATTAAATATTTTAATTTCACGTCACCTACATTTAACATACTTTTAATTACAGTTTGGACATAAACAAATAAAAGAGAACGATTTTATTCACTCAAATATTTGATTACTATGTCGAATGAACCCAAAACACGTTGAATCGGGTTTAAGATAGCTTTAACAACACGAGCAAATTCAATCCGAACCCAAAAATTGCCACCTCTTATATATTTCTTCACAGATTTGATGATTTGGTTATGGTGTGAGGAAGGTTCTCTCCGGGGAATATTCCCTGTTAAAGGGCACTTATGAAAAGAAAGTTGGAGGTTAACAAGTTAGGGATGTGACGGAATTGTTAGCACCGACGTTAACGGAAGCAGAATGATTGTTTGTGTTGAAGAGTTGAACCTAAACTTAATGATAATGAAATTAACGGCTCTATTACCGTTAACATCACAATTAGCCGTTGATTTGATATCAAATGAGTGATTACCGTTTAGAGAATATCTGTGCACCGACGCTTTCCTGGACCCGCAGCCAGACACAGCCAAAAACAACCACCACCGTGTTTTGTGTGGGGGACCACATCAGCCAATCAAGCGGTCGCTCCTTGGGCTGCTCTCATGATCTTGACCTCACCGTACCTTCTATACACTGCTCCGCACCGGCTAGTTTTGGTTATAGTTGCATTCAATTTCTCTTTCAAAATAATAATTTCAAACAATTATTTCCTAGAATTAATTATAATTATTTCCAAATAAAGATTATATATTTTCGAAAATCAGTCCTCATTCATTGGTAAGTATATATGGAAATATATTATTGCAATGAGGATGTGATGCGTGGGGGGTCCAAACATAAAGATAAATCAACAATTATTAGTAATATTAATGGAACAAAAGATATGATATGCTACCAACAATATATATAAATTTGTTTGTGTCCTCTTAAGGCATGGATGTGTTTGTACGGTCATGTAGTCAATAATAGAAAGAATACAAAATAAATACATAAATAAAAATGATAAAAGATCTTCCATCCCATGCTCTCCAAATATCTCATACATAAAATAACAAAATTAATTTTTTTATTGATATATATATACACACATTTTATTTTAAGTATTAATTATGAGTTTCTTGAGAGGATCCACACTATTGACGGTTGGCACATTTAAATCCATATTAATCTCATTCGAGACTTAGTCACAGTTAAAACTTATCACATCTCCCCATAGATGTGTTGAGTGGGGATCGAACGCAAGCGCTCTTTTGACTCATGCATATTGTATTGCCAACTGCGCCGCAACCCGTATAAGAGGGAGAGAGAGAGACCGATTTTAATGGTGTAAAATGAATGAAAACTAGACTCTTAAAGCCGTGCATATATAGTGAAAATATGATATCATATCCCACAATATATGGCATTCAAAAGGAGCAATGACTCAATTCAATTTTGCCTAATTTAATGAATATACTCTTTTAGTTTGAGGTACACACTACACTTAGATAGTGGATTTCATAGTGCCACGTTACATGCAATACAATATGTTAAAGATGCTAGATTGTTAGGCCACCTTTTTCATACCAACTCTTATGCTTCTCTAATATAAGACTAGTCATATTCTTCCAATTTGACACTAACTTACAAAAAAGAAAAAGAAAAAAGATTTATTTAGCTCTTCATACAATATTAAATGATTTTGTCACTCATAAATCCACTTGGTTTAGCCCCTCGTTGAGATTTTGCGATGATTTAACTCTTTTTTGTTCGTATTATTACGCATTGAATAAAAACATATTTAGCATATGTAACTAGATATATATTTTATATTTTTGTTAATTTCCTTGCTGCTACTGACTATTTTTTTGTACCCCATCCGCACATCATCTCATATAAAGTTGGTAAACTAGTGATTACAAGGATTAAAAAAAGTGACCGAAATATGCGGAAAGAAGTGGCTAAACAAAGGGGAGGGAGCCCACTCAACAACAACAACAAAGATTCACTATCAATTTCACATTTGCATATACAAAATGGAAAAAGAAAAGATCCATTCTGTTTAATTAATCTCACTAATAATAATAACAATAATCCCATTTTAATAGCAACACACAGTACATGCTTTTTGTGTGTTGCTTTTTTTTCGATTCTAGCGAGACATGTCATATGCATCTATGACTCTCTTTTGAATGCGGCTCATCTCTGGTCAGCACAAATTAATTAACTATTTTCTTTTACTTTTTCTTTTACCGCCAAAACACCTGACGCTGATTGGGATTTTCCTTTCAATGGCAGTGAGCTTAACGGTATGTCATAACAAAAAAATGTTTTAATTACGAGTTTTTTTTACAATATAAATGGGTTTAAAATTTAAATCTTATTTATAAATTACAAAAATTAACTTAATGACGACCAAAAAGTATTGTTGGAGTAAGTTACAGGGAAGGAAAAAATTTGTGACGACTAAAATTAAATAACAAAAATAAAAGTAGTAATGCAGTACATGGGTCGTGACTGTGAGTCACATGGAAACTCCTCTGCCACTCTGTGTCTTTTCTGTGTTGTGCTGTGTTTCGACTTCATCTTTATCTTTTCCATTCTTACCCCTCCTCTAACCTCTTATTTTCCTTCTAATAAAACCTCAATTCTTGAATTCACATAATCTAGAGTCAAATTTATTGTCACTCGAAATTTGAATAGAATAGGATGAAAGTGCACCAATTCATATATAATTCAAGTTGGATTTAGTTTGACGGTGTCAAACTTTACCCTATTCGAAGCCTAAATTTGCCACTGTTAAAAGATGTCATTTTCATGTTAACGACTTGAACTATATTTCACTTCCAATTCTTGACCTATTAGTAAACCAATAGTGTGTGAACAAAAGGAAAATTGAAACATAGTATCAACCAAATAAGTACAAAGCAATGTAGGACATATACTTCACTTTACTAGATTATCTTAACAATCTTAATCCAAGCTTTTGCCATGTCTATTTACCTATTCTTGTTTCAGCACTTTCCTACACACAAAAAAGCTTCTTAATTTTACTGTTCATTTTTCCTTAATTTATTTCACAGTCACGCAGCCAAGCGGTCATGACTGTACACACTTGTGAGCTTATAAATAAATAGCCTCCCTCTCTCTGTCTCTCTCTCACACACACAGAGACAACTGTGATTGTGAGTTGTGAGTTGTGTGTGAACTCCAGTGGTGGGCTCTAGATTCAGTCACTCGCCCATCGCTTGCTGGACTCACCGACACCCACCTCTTATTTCTATCTGTTTATGCTGCATTACCCACTTCTCCATTGTTCCCTGAAGAAGCTCAGACCCAAGAAGCTGAGGTTTTGCTAGTGAAGATGAGGTTGTTTTTGGTGTTTGGGTTGGTTCTGTTTCTGGGTCCTCAGCTGACCCACTGTGATGTCACCTACGACAGGAAGGCCTTGGTCATCAATGGCCAGAGGAGAATCCTCTTCTCTGGCTCCATACATTACCCCAGAAGCACACCTGATGTGAGCCATTTTTTTGTTTGGCTCTTCCATTTTGTTTTTGGGAACCTTTAGTTTACTAATTTGGTTGAGAAATGGGCTTTTGGTGTAGATGTGGGAAGATCTAATTCAGAAGGCAAAAGATGGGGGTCTGGATGTCATTGAGACTTATGTTTTCTGGAATGTTCACGAGCCTTCCCCTGGAAATGTACTTCCTCTACCTCTCCTGCTCCCTCTGTAGCTCTACGTCACATCTTCTTCTCTTCAGTTTTGTCTAAATTTTCTTGCTTACCAGTTTTTTTCTTCTTCTTTTCTCTGGGTTCTCAGTTCAATTTTGAAGGGAGATATGATCTGGTGAGGTTTATCAAGACAATTCAGAGAGCTGGGCTCTATGCTCAGCTTCGCATTGGACCTTATGTTTGTGCAGAGTGGAATTTTGGGTACGTGACCATTTTTCTCTTCTGTAGATCTAATTGCACATCTCAAGCCTAAAAAAGTAGGTTTGTGGTTTGATGTTAATGGGTATCATTTCTGATGTTCTGATTGTTATATGGGCAGAGGGTTTCCTGTTTGGCTCAAGTATGTCCCTGGAATCAGCTTCAGAACAGACAATGAGCCTTTCAAGGTCTGTGTCTATTTCACCTACCAATTTTTGTGTTGTTCTGTAAATTTCATATTAGGCTAAGATGGGAATTTCACTCATAAGAGAAGCACAAGAATTGCTTGGTATTTCTCAATGATTTATTGAGGCTAATGTTTTGGTGATGTTTGCTTTGTTTGTTTGTTTGTTTGTTTGTTTGTTTGTTTTGTTTATTATTATTTTGGTTGACTTTGCTTAATATTTAAATTACATGTGCTGTAGAGAGCCATGCAAGGGTTTACAGAGAAGATTGTGAATTTGATGAAGAGTGAAAATCTATTTGAGTCCCAGGGTGGCCCCATTATCCTCTCTCAGGTAAGTGTTTTCAGTTTAATTTTCTAAAATTTGAGCCTTGGAGTTCTAGAAATATCAACTCTACAGTATCTTTGCAGATTGAGAATGAGTATGGTGCACAGAGCAAGTTATTTGGTGCTGATGGCTATAATTACATGACATGGGCAGCTAACATGGCTGTTAAATTGGGAACTGGTGTACCGTGGGTGATGTGCAAGGAAGAAGATGCCCCAGATCCAGTGGTGAGCTCACTTACTCATATTGGCTAGCTCTTGATTGGCTAATTTGCATTGTCTCATATAGAATATCCTGCATTGAATAAAATTATGAATCACCAGAACAATAAGTTTTAGAGTGAAAGGAAGAAAATAGTTCTCTTACAACCTTGTCTATCTTGTGCAATGATACCATTTTGTGAAACTCTGCTTCCTGGTATTGCTTTCAGATAAACACATGCAATGGTTTCTACTGTGATGCGTTTATGCCTAACAAACCTTACAAGCCCACTATTTGGACAGAGGCCTGGAGTGGCTGGTATGTTCACCTATGCATTCTAGAATTTCAATTTTTGTTGAGAAGTTGGAAGTAAATCTCACTTCGTTTCTTTTATCTCCTTGTAATCTTATTTGAAGGTTTACTGAGTTTGGCGGCCCAATTCACCAACGACCAGTTCAGGATTTGGCATTTGCTGTTGCTAGATTTGTACAAAAAGGAGGATCCTTAGTTAATTACTACATGGTTAGTGTCCTTCAACAATCATTCAATACATTAATGAAAAAAATTATGATATTGGTGGCTATTGTGCTGAAACTGAGTTTGTGCTTGTCTGTTCTATCTGAAATAGTACCATGGGGGGACCAATTTTGGACGCACAGCTGGTGGCCCTTTTCTCACCACCAGCTATGACTATGATGCTCCAATTGATGAATATGGTGAGAATTGAAACTTCTATGTCTATTTCTTAGCAGTTCATAATGTTCACCTCTTTAACTTGGTGGATTATTCCATCTAATACTATATAAATAAGCTTGGAAGAAAACATAATCATACTCCAGTTAACATTTTGTATATAACTTGGCATCTGAATACCTTTGAAAAAGTAACTAATTACTTCAGTGATATTATTTGCTAGGTTTGATTAGGCAACCAAAGTATGGTCATCTGAAGGAGCTTCATAGGACAATTAAGATGTGTGAAAGAGCTTTAGTCTCAGCAGATCCCATTGTCACTTCATTGGGGAATTTTCAACAGGTCCCCTTTTATACTAAGCAACTCTGCTGCTTAAAGTCACATATTTCAGTTTTCACCAGCAAAAAGAAAGATCTGTATAATTGATATACACTTCTCGATGTATTCCGTTTTCCAGGCTCATGTATACACCTCAGAATCAGGAGATTGTGCAGCTTTCCTCTCAAACTATGATACTGAATCAGCTGCAAGAGTGATGTTCAATAACATGCACTACAACTTGCCCCCTTGGTCCATCAGCATACTTCCTGATTGCAGAAATGTTGTCTTTAACACCGCCAAAGTAAGAATTTTGAACAATTGGGTTTTGTTTTTCAATCAGTGGTGCTACTCATCATGAAGCCCACATTTCTGTTAAGACTTTCCATGAGAATAATAAATCCTCCATCCCACCTTTTTAGGTTGGAGTTCAAACATCACAATTACAAATGTTGCCCATCAATTCTGGAACTTTATCATGGGAGAGTTACGACGAAGATCTTTCCTCTCTGGATGACAGCTCAACATTCACAGCACCTGGTCTCTTGGAGCAAATAAATGTCACTAGGGACGCTAGTGATTACCTATGGTACATAACTAGGTGAGAGGGATATCTTGTTCAGTCACTATTATTCCTTTTCTTTATTTATGCTTGTTATTATTGATTACCACAGTACATAACTAGGTGAGAGTGAAGAGTGATGTCCTGTACAGTCACTCTACCTTTTCTTCATTTATGCTGCCCATTCATATTATATTAATAGTTCCCCTTTGGTTCTGACAGTGTTGATATTGGTTCATCTGAATCCTTCCTGCGAGGAGGCGAACTCCCAACCCTTATTGTTCAATCATCAGGGCATGCCATGCATGTCTTCATCAATGGGCAGCTCTCAGGTACACTCCAGGATTGAGTTTCTAATAGTAATGGAATGTAATTTAGTTAACATTTCATATTGACTTACTCAATATGATTGTATAGGTTCGGCCTTCGGGACAAGACAAAACAGGCGATTTACATACACTGGCAAAGTCAATTTGCATTCTGGAACAAACAGAATTGCACTGTTGAGTGTTGCTGTTGGATTGCCAGTTAGTCCTCTTATCTTGCTTTTGTCAATTCTGCATTTCAGCTCTGTATGTATCAGAATAAGTCTTCATTAGTTAATTGTCTCACAGAAAAACTCTTCGAGTTCAGTTCTAAGGGAGACCATTTTATTGGTAAACCAGATATTCATCATAATATTCGTACTAAGGAACTCATCTTCCCTGTTGACCAAATTATGTGAGAGCCTGTACTCTAGGTCGCATGTAACCAACTCTGACAAATTATGCTCCTTGGTTATTAATTTAGCTGATGGCTTTGTTTACAATACTAGTATCTTCTCTCGGAGATTTTGGAGCTGTAAAGCACATTTTTAACATCAAAACATTTGGCTTTATTTTTCTCTTAATTTATTGTTGACTGAACATTTCTGCTTTGCTTTGTTGAAGAATGTGGGGGGACACTATGAATCCTGGAACACAGGAATTCTAGGACCAGTCGCACTGCATGGACTTGACCAGGGGAAACGGGACTTATCTTGGCAAAAGTGGACATATCAGGTAGAGTATTCTGACTTAAAATATTTTCATTATACTTTTGACGTGAAGAAATTTAGCCTGATAGCTACCTTTCCAAACAGGTTGGGCTGAAAGGAGAGTCCTTGAATCTCATCTCTCCAGATGCTATTTCCTCTGTTGAGTGGATGCAAGGATCTTTAGCTGCACAGAAACAGCAGCCATTGACATGGCACAAGGTATATGAATGATGCATAGTGAAACCTATATGTCACTGAGAAATGTGCTTCCATGTGCCTTAGCATTATATCTAAACTGCGCAGGCTTATTTCAACACACCTGAAGGAAATGAGCCATTGGCTTTGGACATGGAAGGTATGGGAAAAGGTCAGATATGGATTAACGGGCAGAGTATTGGGAGATACTGGACTGCCTATGCTAGTGGTAATTGCAATGGATGCAGTTATGCTGGGTCATTTAAACCTACAAAGTGTCAGCTTGGTTGTGGCCAACCAACTCAGAAATGGTAAATGACGTCTGATGGGATTGTTTTGGACTGTCATTTTAGAAGAATTAGATTGATCCTTTACTGGTTTGACAAGTTTATATAACATTTCAAATATTTTACTGCCAGGTACCATGTGCCTCGATCTTGGTTGAAACCAACTCAGAATCTGTTGGTTATATTTGAGGAACTTGGAGGGGATCCTGCAAGAATTTCACTTGTGAAGAGATTAGTGAGCAGTGTTTGTGCTGAGGTATCTGAGTTCCACCCAACTTTAAAGAATTGGCAAATTGAAAGTTACGGGAAACCAGAAGAGTTCCATAGCCCCAAGGTTCATCTGCGGTGTAGTCAAGGCCAGTCCATTTCTTCCATCAAATTTGCAAGCTTTGGAACTCCTTTGGGAACTTGTGGAAGTTACCAGCAAGGAACTTGCCATGCTCCTACCTCATATAGCACCTTAGAGAAGGTAGATAATTTTGTTATTTTCTGTAAGGAAGTATGCTTTGTACATGTTTTATATTCTCCTTTTCATCAATTTTAACTAGATATTTTCAATTCACAGAAATGTATAGGGAAGCAGAGATGCGCAGTGACCATATCAAATAGTAACTTCGGGCAGGACCCATGTCCAAATGTGTTGAAGCGGTTATCTGTTGAAGCTGTTTGTGCTCCTGCAACTTCTACTACTACCGTGCAACCCTAAACAAGGGGTTGATTAGGTCGTGATAGTCTAGATAGACATACTCGTTAATATTTGCATCTAATGATGATTTATATGACAACACGCCAGCCACCAGCAAAGCAAGAATAAAGGAATGGTACAGCCTTACAGGGTAAGGTTTCAAGTTAGATAGCAGTAAGGGCCATGGTTAGAGGAGAGTAGCTTTGGCCAAGTCGAGTTTGCTTTGTGAGCTAGTTGATAATGTAAATTAGTGATTGGTAGATAGGTAAGTTTGTGAATTCCCTCCCAGGGTCGTGCATAATTTGGGGGACCCTAGGCAAGGCAAGTTCCGAGCCCCAGTCCCCGGCCTTTTATCCGGATATGGGCACCGTTAAAGTTAAGAGTCATATCATATCAGTGATTTTATTTGTTGTTTGTGTCCTTTCTGGGGCTGAAGAAAAACCATCAACCCCAGTTGAGTTCATCATGTTGGGATAAGGATCCTAATATGAAAACATTGTCTGTGCAGTCATCAAATATGAACAAGTTATTTTCTCTGTTTGCATCCAGTTTGATTGTTCTTTTTTTCCGGCAATGTATCAGACTTTCAGTTACCCGAAAACAGTGAAAAGAGGAAGTTTACGTCTCTACGATCAAAGAATATGAGACTATTTATATTTTTCTTTACATCATAAATCATGTCATTTTCATCTGTTTTCGGGTCTGAGACTATCTCCGTCCGGAGTTTAGTCTATGAGTTTGTTTTGGAAGTATCAAACCTGAAATCTCTTTCCACCATCTCAGTCTGCATTACAAAATTCATGTCTGTTTCCAAAGGAAGCCTGTCTGGTTATTAAAAGCTCCCATACACTTTAGAAAATGGTCTACAAAAACAAATGTAAAGATACACAAAAAAAGCGACTAGCAACAAGTACACTGTATCATGTGATAAAATAGCAAGCTCACAAGATTCAACAACAGTTTCAAAGATTAAAGCAGAGGTCCATACCAAATAACAAGCTCACAAGATCCCATAAAAGTTTCAAAGATAAAAGCAAAGGCCTAGACCAACAGCGTACTCATAGCATAAGTTGAGATTTATATTGCCCTCTAAGAACTAAATGCAAATAACAATAATCATAGTCTGATAATAATAATAATCAGGCTGAGGAGGTAGCCGTGTGCTTTGTGATGGTGCTCTGCAGTTCATCTTTCTTAGCTCCCACCACCTTGTCCAGAAGCTTTCCCTCTTTCAGAATGATGAAAGTTGGCATTGCCTCCACAGACCATTCCTGAGCTAATGCCTGCAAAATATAAAGGGAGAAATATAATGACCAATTGTGAAATCATTCAAGGCTTCTAAATATATCAACTCTTCTAAAAAAATGTACAAGTTTACCTTCAACTCATCTACATCCACCTTCAGAAATGTGACACCGGGAAATTTCTTAGCCAGCTCTGCCAAGAATGGTGCAATGAAACGGCATGGCCCACACCATGAAGCAGTGAAATCAACAACCACCTGCCATCCATTAGAAGTGCTTAACACTTGTGCCAACAATATAGAGGGCAAAAAAAATATTATCACTGCAACTCAAGTTCTAGAATACTACTATCATAACCATCCGGAGAGATGTCATACACGCACAAGCCATGTTGTTCACTATCATTCTCCAAACTTAAATTTCAACAAAATCTCAACGAAAATAAGGGGATAGAGTTGATAATATAAAGCACAAGTCTGATCTAGCAAATGAACATCCCCGCATTAAAGATGTTCATACAGTTTTTCAGTATAGTATCTGAAAATAACCCGGGAATGGCCCATGGATTTGGAAAAATTGGGTAACACCAATTCTATACTTCTGTATAATAGAAAATGAAAGCTACATAGCAGAAGGAATACAGTTGTACAAACCCAACCATCAACTACAAATTATATTAATACAATTCATCTAGTCTGACATACACTCCCAATTATATCTTATCAGCAAGTCTAAGTAGAGGCATGTTCAAGTATAAAGAACACACATTAGAGCTAAACCCATACTAAAGTCAAATTAGACTGTCCAAAAGTGACAACCCTCCCTCCAAGAGCTGAAAAACAGACAAAATTCCCAAAGAATCACATTTACAACCACCTTATTCTTTACATTCCAACAGCTTAGTACCAAAACTCCAACCTCATCATTCAGTTTCCAATATCATCTTCTAAACAAACACATCAATCAAACCCTCCAACAATCTCCATTCTGATCACACACAAAATGATTCTCTGACCCCAATAAAGACACATTTCCAAAACCCAACTAGACATATACACTGCAGATTATGCAGATTATCTGACAATACTAGACAACAACAACAATATATGCCAAAACAAACGGACAAAATGAGCAAACTAAGGCACCTAAAAGCCGATTAACAAAATACCAATTGTTCAAAATTAAAAATTTACGCCATAGTCCAAATCCAAACAGGCATTGACACACAACACCCTCATATTCTCAAACGAAACACCAGACAGCAATACCCGTAAACCTAGATTAAGCCTATTGAATCAACAAAAACGCAAAACAAGCCGGACCCATTTGGAGATAGCACAGAACAATCAATTAAGATACGAAAAAATCAAGGTCACTGAAATCGTGATTGCATGTAAGAGCAAAATCAAATGTACCAGCTTTTTGGCTTCGCTGTTTTTCTTGATTTGCTCGTTCCAGACCTCCATAGTGTGGCAACTGATCACTTGACCCTCTTCGGCTGCCATTTTCGATGCACTCAAATAGGTTCTCTCCGAATCAAAGAATCACGCTAACCAAACAGAGCAGTGCAGGAAACAAAAACACGCGAAAAACGCTTCTGTGAATCGGTTGTGAAATCGACGGTTCCTTAAATACCCAAGGTCCTGTAAAACTAACCTTGTGGATGTAACTTAATTGCGATTTTGCCACCCGAGATAAGGATGGTCACGGAGATTGCCATGCAACGTAGAGGTCTTGACTGTGATCGCGCACTATGACGTGTTCAGTGAGCTCAAGATCGTAGCCGCCGATTTTCATATCTTTTTGGTTTGGTACGCACATCGGACGGCTGGGATTCAGAGTAAATGAAATCACCCTGACGACGCCGTTTTGAATCATCATCCAACATAAGTAATGTGTAAGCAAGGAATTGGTTCTGTATGGTTGGTTGGTTAATAGTACATAATTGAAACAAATTTGGACAAATAACAATTCTGAGCTTTAGTGTCGTTTGTTTTGTATTCAGCTTAAAAAATACATAGGTATCGTTTAGATCGGAGAATCCAAATTACCATGGATTTTATATATTTCAAGAATTTGGATTCGTGGAATACATATTACTGGAAACTTAATAATAACATATTTGTGTACTGAAAGTGAATCTAAAAGTTTATGTTTGGATTTCATGAACTGAAAGTTAAAAATGTATGAAAATATAATGAAATGTCATTTATATCCTTCCCAA
>JAYMTA010001090.1:0-21861 GCA_036897625.1 Pelargonium cotyledonis
ATATATATAATAATAATCCCTTGCTTTCTATTTGAATTTGGCATTTATGAGTTTGTAATAAATTGCACAAATAGGTTATGTTGTGATTATAAATAATAAGTATGACATACAAATATAATTTGGAATTTATGATGTGAATGTTAATTAAAGTTGGATTATGTGTTTATGGTTGAAGGTTTCTTTAGGAAAAATGACCCTTCATTTTGTAAGTGAAATTGGATCTACACAATCCTCATAATTAATTAAATAGAAGACAGTGACTTCTTTGAGCAACTTCACGTGGTCCTCTTTCTCTTCTTAAGATATTTTTAGATACTCTATTCTTAAATAATTATCATGTTTTCAGCACTTATGTTCTTAATTAATTAATTGCCATGTTTTGCAGCAGATCATCTTGCTTATATTTTGTTGGTTGTTAGATTATCACGCAATTGATTATGATTATTAATGCTTGTCCATTTTTTTCTCATTCTCGTTTAAACAATGTTTTGTTTCTTTTTTATGGTAATGACAACTGAGTTGTGGAGGACATGAAATGTGTGTGGAGATACTCTTAAGTACCAATCACATAAACCAATTTGTGTATTTTGATCACATTGGTAGACTGTGATGTGAATTCATTGGTAAACATTGGTAGGCAACACTTTAGGAAGCACCCAAGGGTCACAACTAAGGAACTCATGACCTGATCAACAGGGCTCGTCTCGTATTAGAAGAGACCAAGTCGAGTGTCTTATAGTGCTACTGCTAGTTGTCGCGTGATAATACAGTCTTCGAGGAATTCTTGGTCGTTCTGAAGCTCCCACAACTCAAGGAGAAATTTTCAAAAACCATCTAACCTATGGTCAGGGCCAGTCCTAACATTTTGGAGGCCGGGGGCAAAATAAATTTTGCCCGGGGCCTCCAAAATGTTGGACCGGCCCTGATCACGGACACAAGATCATAAGACGCGAGCAAGTTTCAACTGCCTTGTCACACAATTTGCACGTACAATTTGTAGCGGATACACTTATACACTTATGATCATTGCATTTGCTTTCCCGTGAGTTCCAAAAAAAGAAGAATACACAAGAAAAGCAAATATAGAACAAAAAGAGATGACAAACATGATCTAATGGACTCTAGTAATCATGGTTAAGAAAAATAAAGTGAAACACCTGTTGAAAATGTTGGAGTCTCTGTGATCAGTTGCTCGAATGGGGATTAATACGAGTCTGGTTAAACGGCTTAAAAGTGTTCAATGCGAGTTTACAGGGCCATTTAGGACACATCATGATATTAAACTCCCAAAAAATTAAGCAATACAAAATTGAAATAACGACGAGCAATATACACGTTACTAGTAAAATAAAATAATAAGTAAGTGAATGGAGAAACCAGAAATAAAATCGTACAAACGATAAAAAGTTTCAACCCAGAATTGACCGTATTAAATTGTAAAAAGGCGTTAAAATTTTAAACAAAGTCTACAAACTGAAGAAAACATTCTCCTGCAAATCAAATGAATGTTCTTCTTAGTTGCATCTTTCATCTTTTATAGGGTTCTTCGATTGATCATCTTCTTGTATCTTTGGATGTCCATCCTCTGGTCTCTTTTCCAAAATTGAATGAATCCCTCATAGGAGGGTTAATTTGATTCTCGTGTCGAGATGAAATTTTTGGTGCACACTCAAACTCCAGCACCCAAGACCCCGACTCCAGCTCTAAACCGAACCGAGAACCCGAAAAAAAATAAAAATAAAAATAAAAATAAAAACTAACACTTACACATTTATCCTAACACATAGAAAAGAAGACCATCATGTTGTGTAAAGTTTGGACATGGTTTTCTCAAAAAAATAAAACATTGCTGTTCAATCTATCATAGCTGAAGGTTGATCATGACATGAATTAAAATGTTATGTGACATGATGTGTCACCCTATACTTACGTGTCACATCAAAACCGGTTATAATCGATAACAAGAGTCTAGTTCAAAAAAATAGTAGTATCCAATGGATCAAACCATGTTACACCTTAATTAGGGGCCAATTTAGGGAAAGCAAAACCATTTAATCTTTAAAATTATACTCATTGACGTCTTTCGTGATGGGACTAAACAGATAGAGATCAATATTCATATCACCACACTCATCTTTCTCATGGTACTCTACAAATTATTCATGTTTCTTCATTCAATCAAGTGACTTATATATTTAGAAAATCATTCTTTGTAAAGAATTTTGTGTGCATGGCTTGCGAAACTCAATATGTCGTCAAAAACCGACCACCTTAAGTTTAATTGGAGTTGTTAAATCACATCATCATCATCATCATCATCATCATCATCATCAACAAGTGCCAACTGCCTTCCCTCTTCTTTGCAAAACTCGATGTGTCGCCAAACCAACCACCCTTTGTATGCATATTCATAGTATATAAAAACAATTATATAGACATGTTAGTCAAACGGTTTAAACATTTTAGATTTTCTTTAAGATCTCGGTTTTGAGCCTTTTGTGCCTTTTGTCAATGGTTTAATTGGCGCTCTATCTAAAATTTGTGCTCTTTTTTTTTTTTTTTTTTTTGTGATTTTGTAATAAAATAATATTATTTATATATTCATAATATATAAAAAAATAATTATGTTTGGTTATTCAATGTGTTTTACCAATTGTGGCTCAGTTTGGTAGTGTCGATTTTTTATTTTTGGGTTACTTTGTGAACCGAGTGATCCACGTTTCTGGATGGGTTGATTTTCAAGCCACCAATTTTATATCGTCTTTATTATAATTAAATTCACCACATATATACTGTCAACAAAGAGACTTGAACCCGATACCTCAACGAGAATTCAAAACTTTACACCACTTGGTCCAACCAGCCTTGGTATATTTACAAAAAAAACCATGTTTTAATTTTCTTTTAAAATTAATTGATAAATTTATTAATTCTATGAGGAGTTAATAGTTCTACCGATGTCATACATACTTATTGTTTTAATCACACTATATATGCAAGTTGTTACAAACTTATAAATTTCAAATTCGATTTCGCCTAAACCAAACCAATCATAACACGGATAGAAAGAAGTAAGGGATTATTGTATTTGTAATATATAACCGAATAGAAAGAAGAACAAAAATCAAATTTTGAACCAAATGGATCGATAAAACTTTTTTTTTCTTTACTTTCTGCGGTGTTTTGCTTCTGGCCAAACAAATTCAGATTTTATTTTCCTAGAAAAAACAGAAGATACAAAATTCGAATGTTGATAAGCATTATATTTTGTGAAATCTACGTACCTCAATATTAAAATGATCTTTGAAGATTCTTTCTTAAAAAAAATGATCTACAATGATTTTAGATGATATAGCTTGAGTATTAGCAAAACTTAAAATTTGAGCGAGATATATATAAATGATCGCCTCATATGGTCTCACGCAAGAACTGGTTCCTTCACCACTAAAAGAGCATTTGATGTCTTATATCGACAATCACCCCACGTCCGGTTTGTATGCGCAGCTACTATTTGGAAGCCTGTTATCCCGCCTAAAATGCAGTGCTTTGGGTGGCTGGCTGCTCTCGATAGCGTCCCATGTAATCCCTTTTTAGCTAGTCGGCATGTGCTCCCCCATGGTTCTGATCTTATGTGCAAATTGTGTGACTCAAGCATTGAAACTTGTTCTCACTTACTGATTTTATGCTCCTGGGCTTCTCAAGAATGGAATGGCATTTTGCTTTGGTGGGGAGTTTGCTTCCCTCTTCCTGATTCTTGCTTCGGGCTTATTTCCTCTTGGTCGTCGGGGTTCTTGGGTGGGAAGGCAGCGCAGCGAGCTTGGGATGCTCTCGGTCTCATCTTTCTCTGGCACATTTGGCTAGCCCGTAATGACTTGGTATTCAAAGATCGATTCCCAAGCGTTGGTGACACGATTCTTCACATTCAAAGCAATTGCTTCTCTTTGCTTTCTACCTTCGACTCTGGCACATTTGCTAGCCCGTAATGACTTGGTATTCAAATATCGATTCCCGAGCGTTGGTGACACGATTCTTCACATTCAAAGCGATTGCTTCCCTTTGCTTTCCAGTTTCGACTCTTCATTATGTAACTTGCATTTTAATTCTTGGCTAGCAAATCCATCACTCTCTTTGTGTAATTGATTGCTTCTTTGTACTTTTTATTTTTGTTCTCAATTTGTGACATAGTTAGGTAGAGAATAATAATAATAATAATAATAATTAAATGGAATATTCTAATCCCCGCTCTTCCGGATAACAACCGTTTCTTTTTGTCCAATAACTACACTATTTATTTTCTTAATTAATAAACTTGATTTCCTCCTAATTCAAAATTTTCCCTCCGCAATCTCAAATTCTTCTGGGCAATATCTGCCGTTTAAATACTCCATAATTCCCAAATACCAAAAGAAGACGAAGACGATGAAGATGAAGATTCATCATCTTGGAGATGGCAACTTCTGCTCATCCAATTCTCAAGAACATCACAATTCAGGTCTGTGAAACGATGATCTATTCACGACGTTTCTTGTATAGATTTTCGTTTTCTTTTTCCTTTCCTTTTCTCAGCTGCCAAACAGAGCATTGCGTACGACTTTTCTTGGTACCGAGGTGATTGGCTGCCCAGTTGTTTGCAGGGTTTGGGCATTGAATTGTAGAATTTGCTACTGATTCATGCTTTTTGTTAAATTGTTTGGAATAGTAAAGTTGATCAACTGGTTCTACAAGGGTTTACGTCATTTTTGTGAATATGATTTATCTTCTGGCTGTGACTAAAGTTGAAGATTATGATGAGTTCATCAAATGCAGTTGCTTTGATACCATTTTTAGGCATGAATTTAAAACCCTCATTAGCCTCTATGCTTGCAATTGTGGTAATGATAATGAATGTGTGAAAGTAGATTTTGTTGAATCCCTTTTTTACATTCCTGACTTTTGCACAAACTCAATTCTGCAGTGGTTTCTCATAGCAGAGAGAAACTTGACAACTTTAAGCCATATGGCTCACGTGACGATCTTGAATTGGAGGATACAGCAGAGGCGTTCACGCAAGGAGATAATGAATCTTTACAGCTACCCGGACCCAAGTTTGATTTGCGCAAGAGTCTGGCTTGGGATAGTGCCTTTTTCACTAGCCCGGGTACTTGTTTAGCAATGCCTCCTCTTTCAATTTTCTGCACTTAAGCTAGATTGTTAATAACTGAGATCATTTGTCACTCAGGGGTTTTGGATCCTGACGAGTTGTTTGAGAGGGTGAAGGCTAGGTCTGCGGATAATTCAACTAGTGTATTAGGGCCAAGAGAACATGTGTACTTATCATCAGATTCACTAGAGCCAGAAATAACAAGTAGAATTGGGAAGTGTAATCTGCGCAGAAGTTTAGCTTGGGACAGTGGTTTCTTCACAAATGCAGGTAAAATTTATGTTCTCTTAGGAAGCCATAACTCTAATTCCATGTATAAAAACTTAGCTCTATGTGCTTAACGATTTCCATCAATCACGAAGGTATAGTCATATGTTTTTCTACATGTTTAGGAGTTCTGGATCCCGATGAATTGTGCATTATAAATCAAGGATTGAAAAAGTCTGAAACTCGTGAACTTCCTGGTATTGAAAAACTTCAGAGATCTGTTGAGTCAAACTGTACTATGGATAGGGACAGTTTCTCTCTAGAAAGCCTTGAATATGGTTTATTTGAAGGCATAAGGATGTCCCAGCAGAAATCAAGTAAAGCTTCCAATGTGGCTAGTTCAAGATGCAATTTGGGTAACGGAACAGGTAAAGTTAAAGCATGCACTATACTTCTTGCATACTGTTGGTTTACTGCAATGTCATCAGCAATACACAGTAAACTTCACCATTTGGTTCACATGAAGCGTATCACATTTGTTCTCAGGTGCTTTAGCTGTAAACTATTTCAGGCAACACCAGCATGCCATTGGAATGTTATAACAAATCCTTGTTCAAGAGAAACCTGTCCAATGGGTTCACCATACACGTTTTCTTTTGGTTGTGTTTGTTGGTTTGCCTCTTAATGAACTTAAAAATGCTATTGCTTTTTTCAGCCTCAAAGAAGTTGGATGCTTCCTCTCGAAGTAGGGTAAGTTCTCATAATGTTGGCTATTGTATCTGTTGTTACTAATTACATTTCATAAAAGGTGAAGTTATTGTATATAAATTGCAGATGAAACCCGTGTCAGCTGCAACTAAGCTGCCAGTTAACATGCATGGACTAGAGAGAAACACAAAGGAAGCTTCTGCCCATGCACGAGGACCACGAGTACAGGCACGTATTGATCGAGTAGAACGATATATTCTTCCAATGATAATAATGCACTCCCTAATGAATCACAAAGTAGCTATAATATTTCATTATTGCTCACTTGTGTATTGCATGTGTTACTCTTAATGGCATGGATGAAGCTAATTTTAGGCTAAGTATTAGTTTCAGCTGCAACCAGTGATCAAAGAACAATTGTGCTGTGCTGTTACTGCATTCCGTTCTGTTTGATTGATGCATGAGTGAATTGATAATGGAAGTATATGATTTAATGAAAATAATTGTCTGCATGATTACAGAGTACCGCTAGAAGTGCAGATTTCAACCCTTACACTTTGAAGCCACCCAAGATTGTAAGACGGGCCAACCTCATCCCAGCAGCTCCAAGCAAAAAGGCTACTTCGGGTGCAAACCATATCAAAATGGAAGACAATTCTACAAAAGATGCCTCCGGTAAGAAAAGTTGCGATCTGATTTTCGTTCTGTATCTGTTCATGACACAATCCAATGTTTTCCTCCATGTGGACTCAATTGGAATCTATGTTGATGTAGGTCCAATCCTTACAGGGAAACATGTGATTGCGTCGAAGAAACAGTGCTTGAGGAATTCGTATAATGTTATCCCTATTTGTAAACCATATCCCAAATCACCTCGTTTGGGTTCTTCCACTCCTGTAAAGGGTTATGCCGAGTATTGCTCCCCATATCGCACTGTCAGTACTGCTCCAGATGGCGGTTTCAAATCTCCTTCAACCTTTCTGAGAAGAAATACAGATTCCATAAATGTTACAGATGGTTCAACTCCATGCTCTCCCCTGAGGTACTCAGCAAGAAATAGAGCTGAGCTGTCAAATTCTAGTTGCCGTTCCTCTTGTACCTCACTGGCCAGCTCCATTGATAGCCCCCCCGATGGATGGTCCTCCGAGTCATCATCAACTATTTTGGTAAGCCAAAAATCAGATATTTGCAAGAAATCTCTGGACACTAATAGCAGGGGAATCTCTGTCAACCGTGATGCCACTCAGACCTCTGATCGTAAGACAATGTTTCCAAGTCAACATTACAAGGAAGTTTCAGCAAGAAATAGTCCTGATCTTACAGACATTTCAAGAAACTGCAGACCTTCAGGCCTCCGAATGCCATCCCCAAAGCTTGGATTTTTTGACGGGGTTAGTTATTCTATTACTCGCTACTGCTTATAGTAATTGAATATTACTCTATCATATGAGCTTATCATCTTTTCCAATTTTTCCTCAGGTGAATTCTCTGTTGCCGAATGGAGGTTTGCATTACAAAACGGATTTGCAGCATGCTAAGCTTCCAGCAACAAGAACTTCAACAGAAACTGAGAATACAAAGCTTGGTTCTCAGAAGACTGGAGTTTTGTCTCCTGCTGCAAATCTTAATCAGCTTGAAACCGTTGAAAATGCTACCTCGAAAGCCTCTCCAGTTCCAGGGACCTTGAGAAGCTATCTTTCCTGGACTGCTGCGAAAGATGACAGAAGGTCATTACGCAATAAGAGCGGTGACAATCACTCAGAAACTGAGAATGTGGGAACTGCAGTGCACAATCCAGCAGCAGCACCACCAGAAAATGATCCGAGAACCAGTCCAAAGGCCAAAACCAGAGAAACTGAAAGGCTTCGGAAGAAGAAAGTGCAGAGAGAGAACAAGGGACAGGCTTGTGCAAATACCAGAAAACAATCTCTTAAACGGCATGCTCGCGAAGGTAATGAGAATGAAAAAGAGAATCTATTTAGGTTTGAAGATCAAGTCAATAGCTTAAGCAAGCATATTGGATTCATAAATTTGAGGGGTGATGTGATGGAGCTGAAATGAAACTAATGTTTGTTGTGCATTGTGATGATCTTCATCCTTCTTGGATGTTCTGCTTTTGAATAACATTGAATCAAGAGATTAAGCCATTGATATATGAAATGCGACTATAAAGTGCTATTTTTATAGGCCAATTTTTTGTTTTAAACCCATATTTGATTGCATTTTTATCAATTAATTTTGATTCTTGGATACTTTCCAAGGGAATAATTTTATATATTTTTAAAAAATGATAAACTAAATTTTTGTTCTACATTGAAAATTCGGGGAAAAGAGCCAATATGTCGAATCTTTGAAATTACACAAACAAGATCTGCCAAATGCATAAATTTGGATAACATAATACTATTGAATCAGCCAACTAAACTAAAAGGCAAATGTCTTCTCATGACAAACAAAAATTTCATCGAAAAATGTCTTCTCATGACAAACAAAAATTCAAATTTAGCAAATTTGTTAACAAAAATTATCCATTACACTTGCCATAATCTAAGACCTTGGCTTCTCCTTCTTCTCCTTGAAGAGAGCCAGAAGAGACACACCAGACACCTTCACAACCTTGAACCTAACTCCAGGAATATCTCCCACAGCATGTCCTTTACGTCCAAATCCAGCGATCAACACCTCGTCCTGCACCCCCATCAACAATCAGAACATTAAACACAGCCAGATACCATTCATCAATACAAAAGCTATCACCTCTACCTTTCAGTGTTCCAATACTCTATTTACTATTTGATTCGATAATTTGCACTATAGTAATCCAAGTTGACAAGAAACAACTGAATGAACGAACCCGGGATCCATTTTTCCTTTTGCAAAATTTAATTGACAGTTTCATGAATGTAAGTTCCAAGTATATTGATTTGCACATGTACAATAAAATTGTAACTGATGTATAGCCACAGTTATTAAGCCTAGTTTGACAAGTATATGATGAGAAGAAAATAAGGGGGAAGGAATAGTCTTGTAGTTACATTATATTTCCTGTTTGCAGGAAATTTAAAAACGGGAAGAAAAAAAACAGTAAGACTTACATTTTCTTCAATGTAGTTTAAACAACCATCATTGGGAACAAAAGCAGCTATTTTCTTTCCATTCTTGATAAGCTGAACACGGGCACACTTTCTAATGGCAGAGTTTGGCTGTTTAGCTTCAATACCGCTGCACAAACCAATTAACGGCAAGTTAGGCATAATTTCAAGCTTATGTATCAGCAGCATCCAAGGAATTTCAAGAAACAAGTGATCAAGATCATGAATCTTACATCTTTTCTAGAACAATGCCCTTTGCATGAGAAGAACCAGCGAATGGCTTTTTCCATTCATTACCAAGGTGAGATTTTTTATAAGACTTGTCGGCCCACCTCTGCCTTCGGCGGTGAGACTTCAGCTTGCGCCCAGCTCCCATTCCACGGGTTTTCCTGATAGACACACATTTTGCAAGTCATCAATAATTCATTCTCCAGCAAAATATACAACACAGCATAAGAGATTTGAGTAAATCTTGGCTGTGAAGTATTAGAAGAGTAGATAGAGATGTATCACTTCTAATAGTAGTTTGTATAACCTGGCGGGCAAGGGTCACTACTAGTCAACTAGCTATATCAGGTTCAGGAAAAAATGTTTATCTAAAACTGTATATTTAATATGCTAATTCCTCAGCATAAACAGAATCATGGGGGAAATTATTAATCCTGAAATTAATAACAAATGTTATCATTCTACACAAGCAGACCCTCAATAACAGGCAATTCTCGGATATAATTGAACAATAAGGCTCACACAAAATTAGTTTGCTAGACAGTTAACTTCAAAAATTTAATGTTCAGCTGGATTAGGAGGGAATACCGAACAAACTGAGCATTACTAGGTTATTGAACTCTCATTCCAAATTAAAGAAGAAGAAGGCAACTTATATATTACCAGGATGTGAAGGTGCTATGGCCTCCCTATAAAATGTGACAAGAATCATGGAGGTAAAGTTCAAATATTAGAAGGCAAGTTATTTCAGTTTCCAAACAAATATAATATCCTCTCTAATATACTTTATTTGCACATTATATACCCAATGAGATACTAAGTTACCACTTTCCTACCATTTTCTCAGCACCCAAAAACTAAATATTTGGTCACTAGAATATGCAGACTGCAGTAACTATATGGCACAGTGTTAGACACTCTACATCTAAGAGTAACTGAATCTTAATCTCCCATTCAAATTCCCAATTTTCTACGGTTTTCTCAGCCTCCAAACACTCCAATGAAACGAAAGTCTCAAAATTCAATCACTCCCGATGTCTCAAATTATTCAAATAAACGAAGCAGAAAAAAATGCTTGAAAGAAAGTGAAAGAGAAAACGATGGATGAGAAGAGGAAAATCGTTACCCCATTGTCGCGGAGAGGAGAGGTTCGTTGCTGCAACTGAGGAATGAGGAGGAGGAGGATAGAATCAGCAGGCTCTGTGAAACCCTACTTGGAACAACTGTGCTTCGGGTCGATATTTTTAGTTTAACTAGAGCTAGCCCAAAATATTCATATCAAGCTTTTGTTTTTGTTTTTTTAATTATTAAAATATTCATATCAAGCTTTTGTTTTTGTTTTTTTAATTAATTTATTGATACGACGGTTTGGTTGTTTTTAACAACTCACGCAACAAGCATAGGACATGCCATATGACTAAGTGTTGTTGTCTCTTGCAATGGAGGGCTACCATACTTGGTTATGATTGACAACTATGAATTGGTGATAAGGCATATCTCGTCTTGGAGGATGGCGTTTCGTGTAATTTTGGTCCTCGAGGTATATGAAAGTTCTTTCCAAAGAATAAAATGTGCCAAAGTTGAGATCGGGTGTGGAGAATCATAGATGTGCTATGTCCCATGAGGTTCATATCTAGACTACATCGCCCCCAAGGGTGTGGAGTAGCCCATGGACTTGGACATCTAGTGATACCGAGTTGAGTAAGAGAACGAAATGAGTAAATAGGCTCGTTGGGCAGATTGCCATGGACGTGGCCCAACGAGTTTGGCTTGGGTAATGCATTGAGTCTACGTATTTGGAAAAAAATGACTCAACTTGAGAATAAAAATACTTGGAAGATGTTTAAATTAACTTTTTAAGAATAACTCACAAAAAACAAATGCTATATATCTTAGAAACTTAAAAAAAAAAAAGGTACCCAAAAAGTTCATTGTTAGGGCTTAGGGTTTGTGCTTCTCTTTCTCTTTGCCGTTTTGAGAGTAAGATAAAGTTTTGATTTGGCTACGACTGCTCTTGATCCATAGTAACGACATTTTCTTGAATTTGCATAACAAATTGCAGTCTTTCTCGTTCATATAATGAGCTGTTGCTTTGTGTCAAGTTTAGATTTTGTTATTATTTGCAGAATGGTGCCAAAGATTCATGCACGATAGGTTTCTGGTTGGTGTGCACACAGGGCAGCATGAGGCGATTGTAGAAAAAGAGAATGTAACTTGAAATGTGTTGATTTGGTCAGAGTTATCGGATCAGCCTTCGGATTTGATGTCGGATAAGACATACACATTGGTGACAAGAGGCGATTGACAAAACACTCTACGTGATCGGCTTAAACTTCAAATACGATCGTTATCAGTTGTTCGTACTCTTCATACTAGAGAAGAGGATTTTAGTGCTTTAAATTTGATTATGCTTTAAATTTGATTATACATGCTCGTACTCTTCATACTAGAGAGAAGAATTTCAGTGCTTTAAATTTGATTATTATGGGAAAGGATATTATCCAAACTGAAAAAAAAACCTGTCACATTTGATTTAATTATTCATTATTGTTTTGGCCGTTATATCTTATGTTAGTAATGAGTTATTGTACTTCGATTTATTTGAATTTAATTCTAAAATATAACAAAATTGTTTCCAATTGTTCCTCGCTCTGTATTTTTTTTTCGGGTGTATGTACTTGTGTTCCTGCCTTGAGAAATTTTAATAAAAAGTATTTTTGCTGATAAAAAAAAATTGACAAATTAGGTTTCGGGTCGTTGAACCCTAACCCCAACGTGATCTGAAAGCACTTTGGTTTTCAAGATCCAATTTTTGCAAGATTAACCCGACCCAAAAGTTGGTTGGGTTCGAGTCAGGCGAAAGTCATGTCAGATCCAAATTACCAGCTCTAATGAAAAGTCAGGAATCAAATTTACGCTAGAATTTAGAAGGGCTTGGCCATTTAATTACTTGCTCCAATAACATATTAGAAGAGGGCATGGCCATTATTACACCATACAAGAAATAATAAAGGTGCAAAATTGAGGAGCAACAAATCAAAAACATTCATAGTAGGTAGATGAAGATACAGCATGATTATGTATGTACATACTTGAAATATAAAGCTAGTTCAGTCTAGTCTACTACAAGTACTATCCAACCAACACATAGAGAGCATATATAATTCCTGGAATATATCCCAATATGGTCAACAGCAAATCTATCCAGAATTCCACCTGCAATATCCATCATTGATTCACCATTATTCATCTCAAATCAACACATAAACAACAACAATGAAGAAGAAGAAATATTAAAAGTTACTTACTCCACAGCCATATCTTAGGAAAACCCCCACAGGTGGTAGCAGAATTGCTAGTATCACTTCCAAAAATGTCTCTGAACCCATCACAAGCACAGTCCACAACCAACCAGATTATCACAAATTTCCTATTTCTTCTTCCTTAACAGTTCAAAGAGAGGTTTTGATGATAAAATCTTACAGTTTCAGATGGGTTGTGATCGAGTAATGGACTTGGTAGGCCCATATAATGGAATACTAGATACCCAACAAGACAGAGTAACAGCACAGGTGGCAAAGTGAAGGTACTCAGGGTGCCACGTGGCTGACACGTGCTGAGTCCTTAGCCTAGCAGTTTTGTTGACAGTTCTCTTTTGACTCACAACCTCAGCTTTATTCTACACTGCAGTTTTGATCTGGTGTAGCAGCAGGATCTCATGATCTAATCCATCCTGTCCCTCCATCACCCTGTTGCACACATCAAAGACTCACAACTAACCACAGGTGTGTGGGTCAACCAACCAACAAAACTGTTCAAGTTTAACCTTCGCATTCGAGCTTTTTTTAAAGGTGTTGATCACGACTCCCTTTGCATAACTCACAGTTAAAGAGAGAAAAAACCCAAAATTTGAACACCAGTGTGTCAAAGTAGGATCCACTCTCAGAAAGCAACCTCAAGATTTGCAAAAGCACCCATAAAGTTCATTCTATTGCTAAGCCTTTGTTGGTAACAAGATATGAACAAGCACCCCCATAGATACAAGATGGAAATTGATACATTTAATAGCACAGTACAGCACACAAGTAACAATGCAATATCACAGAAAATAAGAATAAAGGGCCAGAAAGATTATCCATTATATCTAACAAAATCAGATCACAAATGACCTTACTAATCCAGAAGCTGCCTCATGCAACTCACCAGCCTAAATTTTGGCTTGAAATGAATCATTTGGGTTGACAACAGATAATAAGTATGTCAATAACAGGATCTCGTAGCCCTATTTCTAAGAACACAAAAATATTCCATGAAGCACATTGGATGAAGATCATACAGGCATGGTCAAAATCAGGGCTGATAAACCTCTGGAAGCTGAAGACCCACACTTGCAGCAGATTTGCCAAGGACTCTTTTCACTTCATTAGATCTATCCACGCCAATATTGTACGAGAAAAGCAAATCCTGCACAATAGCAACCAATTCAAGATTGCTATTAATATGGAGATTGAAAAGAACTGAACTGAACTTCGTGTTACACAGATTATGTCAAATGTCTTTCATCATCACTAGAAACTGTTCATTGGTTCTTGAGATCCTTCCAACTATCTCACAGAATTGGTACATCTTCCAAGATTTAATATTTGTTATCAATCTGTTAGATTTACATGATGCTATCTAAGAATGAGCATTAATCTAGTTAACAATCTATGCAATATAATTAAGACAATTCAATTAAAGAGAGCATTACCTTGTGATGGTGCACACTGTTAAGAAGGTAGGTGTAGTCATGAGCTAGCTTAATTTTTTGCTGAATGGCAGAGACATCAGATAAATTTCCATTCTTTCTAAATTCTTCAGTTACATATTCCCTGAAATGCTTCTTATTCTCGTCCTTGCCAATATGTTTTGTGACAGCTTTCAGAAGTTGCCGGTACACCTTTGCAGCTCGCAATGCTTCTGAACCCATTTCTCAATTTTGTTTTCCTGTGGCGTTCTTGCTACTAATTCTCCACCTTCAGGGTCCTGCTCAAAAGTCAATTCCGAAAAGGTGTTATGGCTTCGAAGCCTAAAGGTGCTATCTTTCTTCCAAATAACATAAAATGAATGACAAGTTCAAGTAGTAAATGTGAATAATCATAACCATGTCAGATAGATCGGCAGTAATGTCACCGAACTTCTGCAAGAGATTATACACGACACTTCTTTCAAGTTGCACAATTCTGCCCTAAATAATCAGATTCTAGTTTTTACATGCACATGGAAAGTACTGTAGTGTCATCTCAAAAACAAGTTCAAATTCTAGACTACTTTATGATGAAATAAGCTAAATACATACAATTTGATGGATTCTTCATATCTTTTTTAATTCAATGCTAGCAATGCAGTGATGGAAGAAAAGAAAATGTAACAAGCATAATAAAGTAAATACATTCAGCATTATTACAGAATTGTATAAATCAAAGCTTCTCGCTTGACTTGGCTAACCAGTTTGTACATAGGCGTGGTAGGAGCAAACCATTAAACACTTCGTGGGTAAAAAAGTAATCTGCAATTCACAAATAAACTCCAACAAAGAAACAGCATCCAAATTTCTAACATATGAATTGGAGCAGTGACACCACCAGGAATAGTGAACTAAATAATGGATAGAATTGACCATACTCATAAACGTCCTTCAACCCAATAAATTGAACTTAAAATTGACAGAGAAATTACAAAACAGGAATGAAAAAAAAAATTGATTAAATTTATGATTAGTAAATTAAAATTTCAGTCATAAGACTACAATTATAAAATACCCAGATTAACGTTTGGCATACAAATGGAAACCGGAAAAGAAGAAGATTGATTCCGTATACTGAACTCGTAGAATCAGTTTAGCTTCTTGAGCTAAAATTTGTCATTTATACAGGCTTCGGCGATAAAGAGTAGGTTTATTCTACGGAGAGCACAACATATGTAGGAAAAATAGCAGACGAGAACGACGAAAAATTGAAATCAGTGAGATATGATGGTACCTCTGGAGTGGTTATGTTGTTGAGCTTCAGCATCAGTTAGGGTCTAGTGATGGTTCTTCAGTGCCGTATCAGAGCGCACAAAAGAGAGGAATTTGAGAGCGTGTTTGGATTTCCAATTTTTTGGGTTAAATGGTTACAAATTCCCTGAACTTGTCTCATTTTTTGAGTTGACTCTTATATAGGGTTTTTAGTAGTTTAGATTCTTAGACTTTACATTTTTTATAATATAAAATCAACATCTTATTTGTTGTAACCGGTTGCTAATGTCCACCTCATTCTTTGCTTCCACGTTGACACGCCACGTCAGACGTCATCTGTGTCTCGCCAGAACGGTGCGTCTTATTGGGAAGCTGCGGCCTGCGGGGCCCTTAATGAAAGTATCGGAGTCCGACGAGCTACACCTCAATGTCAATCTCGTCTCCGCCGCCAAGCAAAGTACCGGCTTCTTCAAGATTGTGGCTGAGTCTCACTGGCTGCATTACAACCCATCTCTTCTTGAAGCCATCGAAAAGTGAAACACGACTCTCGTTAATAATTGGAAATTTGATCAGTAAGTGATGGAAAAAAGGACTTTTTGGCCAAGACTGAAGCCAAATGAAAACGCAACGTATCACGCCACATACACAATATGAGTATGGCTTCAGTCTTGGCCAAAGCGACTCGTTTATAACTGGAAATTTGATCGGACTGTGGGTGATGGAAAGAAGGTTTCGACAATTCAGTTTTTATAGTACATATAGATATTATTGATTTTATGTATATATAAAAAATAAAAAAAATTATGCCCCACCTGTATTTAAGTTTTCAATTGGGTTCATGACTGTAGGCCGCTCCTAATGGTTGCAGGTTACATATGTATATGTGCAGCCTGAATCAGTGGGCCTCACGGTTTTGCTGGTGGATGGGGCGGGTTGGCAAGTTGATTGTATTTCAAATCAATTTGACACAAAACTATTCCCGTTCAACAAATTTCATGTCGAATCGGTTATCCTATAAAAGTTACTGATCGGATCTGACAGGTACGAGTAAATTTGTACGAATTCACACATTTTACCCTAAAATTCAAAATTCAAACCACAAAAAAATAACATTTAGATTAGTATTTAATTTATCTTATTATGAACAAATCAAACCAAAATTATAATTGAACCTAATACATATTAGGTAGGGGTGACAATTCGTGTTCGCGGGTATTATTTTGTTAAATGGGTCAACATGAGCACGACCTGTTTAGAAGCGGGTTGACACAACACGATAAACATGTTAAATAATCAGGTTCAGTTTGACACGATTAGCATATATGGGTCATTGTAGAAAGGATAAATTATCACTCACTCTTATCTTTCCATTCTTTTTCTGATGTACATGGAAGACATTGGATGGTTAATGGAGCTTGAAATTGAAAATCACCCATTTCTTTATCTCATCTTTTCCCCTAAAGTTCTCCAAATACACCAATTAATTTTTTTACAGAAGCACAAAAGAAATAAAAGTGTTATTGGGAGATTGTTCAAGGGTCTATTTTTGTGTCTATAAATACTCATATGCAAGATCAAACTCACTTCCATTCTCTGCAATACTACTGTTGTTACTAGCTTTTAGCTCACAAACCCTCAATAGAAATCTCAGTCACAATCACAGGAGGAGAATAAACACATAAGAAGCAAAATCAAAACAAAAATAAAAAACACAAACCTGGGATTGGCGGCGGCCTGGTGTGCCGGAGCCGATTGGCGGTGGTCTGGTTTGCCGGAGCCGGTGGTGAAGGCAAAGAGAGAGGCTTTGTGTCTCTGTGTGGTAGAGAAGGGGCGAGAGCAGAACAATGAGACTGAGGGTTGTTTGAGTTTTGAGTATGACTTATTCATTGAGAGGGTGGCATTTGGGTTATATGACAGGATTTGACCCGCTTAATTAAACAGGTTATAGTTCAACACGAACCCGATACAATAATTAAATAGGCTGAAATCCGTTCTAATCTAAACTCGCTTAATTCATTGAAAGGGTAAACATTCTCTTCTTAAAAATTACAAGTATGCTCTTAAACATATAGGATAATAAAGGGTTTATATGATGGAATAATGACCTATTTAATTAAACAGGTTACACTAGTTACACATGTTCGAATTGAGCTAGCAAAAGGGTACCTGACATGTTGGGTGCTCGAAACCCAATCCATTTCAGGTCGGGTTCGGGTTTGAAATTATCAACTCAAAAAAATTGGATTAAATTTTGATAAAATATACAACTTCCGGGCCGGGATAGAATCGAGTAGGATATATCCACAAAAACAGTGTGTTTTATTCCTAAAACTTGAAATTCGACCCTAACCCGATCAACCCTACAACCCTATAAGCTTGGGTTAGGGTTAGGACTAGGATTAATCAACTTAATCCCGACACTAAATTTTGCCACTTCCAAATTTGACACAAACTCGATACGATTATTAAATAAGATGAAAGTCGGACACAAACACGACACTCAAAGATAAATTAAAACCCGTTCGACTCGGCGTCGGACATGTACAGACCCAAATTGGCAGCCCTACTAAAAGGACAGAGAGAGAGAATCAATATACTCAAATTCTCTTTTCTTCTTCTTCTTCTTCTTCGGTTATGTAAATACCAGAAACAATCCTATTCGCAGCTCAATTGGCCTCTAAAACGAAACAGACACAGAAGGGAAAAAGAGAGCAGATCTCTCCGTTACGCTTCAAATAGGATTCGGAGGCGAAGACGACGACGACGACACAATCTTAATTAAGCCATGTCGAAAGAGAGAACCAGAAAAGCTAAAGCCTTGCTACCTCCGGCTCAGGAGGTTTGTTTCCCTTTAAAAACTTTTTCTCTCTGTATATTTGGTTGCCAAGAAAACGGACTTGGAAATTTTGATTTTTGAATCTAGAATCGCAATGGGTTGTCGAGTTCTGAGTTAATTGGTTTTGGAATTTAGGATGTTCCACATCATAGGTTAAGCTCAATATCTTTTGGTTGAATTTTATAACTCAAAATAGTTTTGATACTGAAGCAGGGCAGTAATTTTAAAAGGCCCATTACTGAAAAAAGAAGAAGAAAGAATTAACTTGACTGTTTGCATTGTTGCAGAACATTGATAAAATAGAGAAAGTTGTAAATGAGGGTAATTACTATGGAGCTCAGCAGATGTACAAGTCCATCGGGGCAAGGTAATAGCACTTACCATTCTTCACATATTTTGATATTTGCTTTGTTGCCTCAGCAATACGCAATTAGTTAGATTAAATGATGATGAAGTTTTATGACGACTATGATCATTGCTTTGTAGTTTGTAGAAGTTAGGATGCAGAACTGAAAAATAAGCCAATCTAATAACTTAATAAACTTTCATATTCATCACCATCTAACTTATTTTTATATAAAAAAAATTAGACGAACATTATTTGTTTCCTCGACAGGGACATTGCTTTCACATGGTTAAGAATAACCAAATCACATATGGGTTTGCAATAGCAATTATGCCATGATTCCCTGATCTCAACATGGGCAGATATATGTCAATTATCCATATAAAATTCCCTTTTATCTTCTTTGATATATTGAGGTTGATGTTTGTCTCAAATTTAGGAGAGATCAATATTGTTTTGAGGTATGTCTACTAACAAAAGTTACCTGCTCTATTGCAGATATATACTTGCTGAAAGATTTAATGAGGCTCTAGACATCGTTCAGGCAGGAGCATGCATACAATTGCGAAAAGGGCAGGTTATACACTTTCAAGTCCATCACACTAAGTTTTGATACACATGACTTTAGTTAACTTGTGAAATATGGCTATGTAGGAACTGGAAAATAGGATTCAAGGGTTGGCTATCTTATGACATTTAATACAAATACATAAGATTTCATTAATTTCATAATGGATAATGATTGATCTCTTTGAAATATTCATGCAAGCTGGTTATGGAATTGATTGTGTATGGGTTCTGATGATTTTAAAATAGTTCCTTACATATCATCCCTAATCTTTGGATGATTGATAAGCTCGAATTCATTCGACGCCCACATTTTCATTTGTCCGAATAATTATTTAACAAGTTTATTTTATTGGATAAAACTTCTATCGATAGAAATCATGCATGAAGAAGTTTGTTATGAAGTTTGTGAGTGTTCTATGTTTAATTTTCCGTCTATGTGGATGTAAAAACGTTTCAGGTTACTTGCGGGGCAGAGCTTGCTTCTATGTTTGTGGATACACTTGTCAAAGGGAAATATCCTTGCAACAATGAAACCCTTGGTACTTTCTGTTGTAATCTATAATGCTGACCTACTTTACCCTTGTGGGTTTATCTTGCATGAAATCATTAATGCTGCTTAATCTTCCCTTGCTAGTTCAGGACTACGTTGCACCAATACACTTGGAGGGGCCAATGTATCCGTATTCCATACATATGGAGTACGGATACGTGATAATACGGAATAGTACGTATAGTTTTCGAATTGACCTAAAAAAGGGAAAAAACTGTAGTTGTTTCCTACAAAATAGTTGTGTATTAGGATGAGTAAACTATTTGATTAAAATTCTTCTTATTTGATTGATTTATTATTTAATTAATTATATTAGTTATTTGTAATTTTATATTATCAGATTTTTATAGAAAAATAGCTATATATAATATATATATTTATTATTTTTACCTAACGTATTATGACGTATTGTATCCTAAATTTTATAAAAATTGCGTGTTTCGTATCCGTATTGTATTGTTCTACGAATTCCGTATTCGTATTCATGCAAAATAGGTTCAGGAAACTTAATTTTGCTAGCTTTGCATTTAATTCAGAACTTTGTTATTGCCTCACCTGCAATCTGGATACTTTGGGGTTTGATGTTGAATTTATGCATTTCTTCTTGTTTGCTTCCTTTATGGTTTTGACTAAATACCATTCCAGATCGTGTCAGGTCAATCTACAAGCTGTTTCCTCGGGTCCCTCTTCCACAGAGCTTGGGGGAAGTTATGGAAGATGATGAAGTGCAACAACTTCATGAAGCTCTTGGGGCAGCAAAAACCCGCGTAGAGGGATGTTCATCATTCTTAAAAGCTGCTTATAGGTGAGAAATTATGATCACTTTTTGTTGTTGCCTGGAAAGAGCTTATGACTATTTCTAGCTCAGTAACCATATCATAATATTTCAGGCTGGTTGACCCTTTTTACCAAATCATTTCTAAATTTATGATTCCCCTCAATGGTGGGAGACCCATGCATTAGGCTTTCCTTTTCTTTTATATCTAAATCTATGATTGTGAGGAGAATGTCAGTTAAGTTAAACACTATAGTACCTGTGCAACTACTTGTACAATGCTCATATAGAGTTTTAACATTTTTTTTTATAGATGTGAGCTGATGGCTTATGGTTATACTATTATAGAGTATCTGACTTGAGTCTTTAGCTCCCCCTCCCTCCTCAAATCTCTCATGTTAAAGGTTCTTCAATCTTGTGAATGGTGGGGCAGAAGCCAGAAACTAGAGAAGGGGATAAAAACGCCAAGAATGAGAGTGCATTAGGATTTGTAATCTGGGCTATGAACAAGTTGATTTTATTTTGCCTATGATGTATCAAGAGAGTGTGTGTTAACATAGTTGATAATTTTACTATGTATGTGTGAACAAGGAAAATTTGTGTGGGAGTATCTATCACATTACTGTCTGTGTTGCTATCTTCTCCTTAACATTATCATTTACTGCTAATGCATTAATTATTTTGTTTTCAGGTGGTCTGTGGAGTTTGGGCCAGATAAATTTGGATCCCCACAAATACATGATATGCTAGCCAAATATTTGTATTCTGAATCTCCTGAGCTGGTATGTTTGACAGAAAAAAAGGCTATGTATCATGTAGGTGCTGCTTAATGCATAATCTTTAAACATTTATGACGTCTTCATCTCTACTTTCTAGATGAAAGGAAATGTCTGTAGAGTGCATAAGCACATTTGCACATAATAACATAAAATATATGTACTTAATTCGTGGTTGTTAAAATCTCCGATTCCCGATTTGATTCACTAAATGATTCAAAATCACTATTGAATCTTCATGGATTAGAATTGGGAGGGAATCACCTAATTCAACCGACTTCTCCAGATTTCCGATTCGATTCTTCCAATTGTGCTGATTCACCCGATTCACATATGTTGTGCTATAAGAGGCTGGTCGTACAAGATCAGGTCAAATCTGTCCTGACCCATGTTGAGAAAATATTATAACTATTTATAATTTTTACTTATTAAGTTGTTTGTTTTAGTTAAACTATTTTTTTTCTAGTAATACATATATATATATATATATATATATATATATCATATAACTGTGTTCAAAAGTTTTGTGTGATTGTACATGAATCTTCTTGATTTGACTATTTTTTTTGAGTCAATTCAAGGGTCCGATAGGTTGTCGTATAGTCTTCTTATCCAAATGTTAAGAGTTTCCGACT
>JAYMTA010001091.1:0-21859 GCA_036897625.1 Pelargonium cotyledonis
ATTTAATGGTACCCACTAATTTGTTTAATTTTTCTAAAGTTCAACCACTAGTTTGTCACTTTTGAAAGTTCAGCCACCAATTTGACTTTTTATTAAAAGTTTAGCCGCCAAATTGAGCTAATAGCCCAAGATTGGGCACATCTCTCTGATCCCAGACCATCAGGGTCTAGTCCTATAATTTCAAGACCCATCAGATCCAGCTTCTGCAGTTCTGCTGGATCAATGTCGAAATTTCACAGTCCTGAACCGTTATGTATGGGGTAGCGTCGGCCTCCTTGTGACCATTGCTACGATTGTCTCCTCCATAGCAGAACCAAAAATCACAAGCTCCCCGTTTAACAGTTGATGGTTTCGCAAAACTCTTAAAACCAAGGCATCCACCATATATACATCTTCCCCAGATTTTTGTGTGAGACGGCTTCAGCAATTAAGCGACGAGCCTGACCTTCTACAGCTAGAGGCAAAGAAGGAGCTGCTCCAACGCCAACAACAACTCCTCGTAACCTTGCCTCAATGTTACTGATGGCTCGCTGCAATATTGAAACAAAACATGCTTTAATAAATACTTCATGATGTTCATAAAAAATAAAAATTTGACAAATAGCTGTCTGATAAAATTATAGCTACGAAGTTGGATTATTTTTTTTATGGGAAGTGAAGGCATTGAACTATACCAGAGACAAATCTATTTACTTAATGGACAACTGACAAGACATAAAAGAAAATAGATACTTATAACACCCTCACCAATCCCAGGGCATCAGAGGCGACAATGCTTACAGAACCACCATCTGAGGAAGCTTACCTAGAGTTGTTCATAACTTTCTTGCTTCGATCAAAGCTCAATTTGATCTGGCAGGCCTTGGCGAAACTTGACCTTGCCCAACTTCGTGTCCCACTCTAAAATCGTTTGGAGTTAGGACCGCTTCATTTAGCAATTGCCCCCATCCACCAAACAGCCTCAGCATTTGGACAAAACCATGCTCTAGTGGGGTGTGTGGGGGTCTCAAACTCCACACATAGTGCTCGTAGGTAGAGCTGGCAGTTTGGGCCTCAACACGTGACACGACATGAACATGACTCGAAATAAGCGTATTTGGGTTCACTAATTTTATAATCTTGCCATGTTTGTGTTGGAGTACCCAACACGTTTATTACTCGTGTCGTGTTTGTGTTGAGCCCCAAAAACATGCGCGCTTTTAATTGTAAATTAACCCAAAAAATTCTTGCTAGTTAACATAGTTATGTTAAATGAGTTAAATTTGAGATATTTAATCCTGTTGAAAACATGTTGGTCTTGTCAAACAAAGTGTGTTAGCATGTTAGGTCGTGTCATGCTAATTGAGTCATGTCGAGTCAACCCAGCTTATTTAGCTAAACATGCTGTGTTTGTGTTACGTGTTCATGAATGTGTTTTGTTCATGTTGGCTCATACAGCATGGTCAATCTTCAACATGGCGCACACACACATGAATTGCCGGCTCTCCTTGTGGGGGAATACAACATAAACAATGAAACGATGGGCTGAGCTTCAATTGCAATTCTTAGCTCATAGAAACTACCAGGACTATAACAAGGCGATATACTAAATAGTCAAACCTACAATAACAAGGGAGGATGCTGAAGACTCAAACCTGAGCATGTGGGTTCTGAACTTCCGCAACACTGGACTTGTGAGATTTTGTCCACTCCACCAATGGATCATGAATGAAAGTTTCAAGCACGCTCATTAAAGTCTCCCTGTGTGCCCGCAGTACTGAAAGCGTGATTTCGCACACCCTCAAGAAAATGCCCTCATATCCAGTGATGCCCAAGCCATCGATCATGTTCTGCAGGTTCCAGAAGAGAATTGTTCAAAATAAAAACATGGGTCACCCCAAGTGAATATAAATCTTGGCAACACGTTTTCCACATTTGAATATCATTAGTACATTTTGGGTCTGCATGAATCATTGCCATGCATTATAATGAATTTGACATATGGTAGCTTACAGCAAGTTGGGTCTGGCTTGTGAATATTTTGATAGTTCAGGCAGATTTTTAACAGATAAAATATATTTAAGGTTGTTCTGACCTGAGTTAGCCTAAAAGGAACCAGCTCAGGCTTCTCCAACTGCAAGCCTTTATCAAACAAGCAACTGAAATCAACATGAACACAATCTCCCGTAGTGGAATCAAAGAGAATGTTTTCACCATGCCGGTCTCCCAGCCCCACAATATGCCCAACCATGGACCACACTGCCACAGTGTGTGCATAAGCAACCCGAGCCCTAAACCAAGCAGCTGGCTCTGAGAAAGTGGTCAAGAACCATTTGTGGAAGACTGGCGGGAACATAGGAAGGATTTTTCTTTTCAACATCTCATCTTCTGGCAAATGGCCTTGGCATTGATCATAAATACGTTTAATTTGAGGATTTGTTTTCTGCCTATCAAATTTTCCACACGTTATATATATGTCTTGAAGAATATGCCGTAGTCCACAAGTATGGGGCACCCATTCAACCATACCACAATCTTCTGTCAGAGGAACCACAGCAAAAGTCCTAATGTAGAGCTTTCGACGACGACTTTCAGGGTATTTTGATAATAAATGATTTATCATGGCAGTGAATTCCATCATGCGGGCGTCTTTCCTAAGGTCATCTTTGGGTTTGCATAGGAAAGGACGCTCTATTCCATCACTGCCCAATAGGATAACCTGAAAACAGAAGAACAAGTAATGGTTATGAAGTATGAACACTAGTGCATTATTTTTGTGAAAAGACCATTTAGGAAACAAACAAGAACATTAATCAAAGAACAGACGCTCTAGTGGTAGTCACATTTTTATTTGCATTAGTAAGTGGCTCCCACTAAACCACAAAACAAACAAGGAAAGTAAAACTGATTTAAGAACTTACTTTCTTAGGTCGCTGGAGAGATGAAAGAATCTCTGCCTCATCAGCTATTCCTGAAATTGTTGGAAGATCTGTGGCAGAAAAGATATTAGAGGTAAGATTGTCAGTGAGATCCATATCATATGTTGGTAGACTAACACTAAGAGATTGTTGGATTGGCATGATGATTCCCAGTGGCATCATCCTCTTCAAGGCACTGAATTCAGTTAAGATGTTTATTGTTTTTGCTTTTGGTTGGCCTGGATGAAAGCACAACTTGATGAAATGATCGATGAGGCTAGCAAACTGAACAAACAAATTGTTGCCATTGTTTCCCTGGCTGAAACCTTTTCGTGCAGCCTGTATAATTTCTGCAGCAGCGTCCCGTCTCGAAGGAACAGTGGATTTGGAAACTGCGGCCATAATCCATAGAGATTGCTGTGGGTATTTACGGACAACAGAAGTGATGATGTGTTTTACCAATTTAGCAGTTTCTTCATTCTGGTGGCAAATTCTAGAGACTAGCTGTGGCAGTACTGTTAACCAGTGATATATTGGTAAATCTTTCAAACATCCACGTATGATACCTATTACCTGCCAAAAGAAGATAGCATCATAAATATTGTATAAGGATATTGAAGACAGAGTCAAACTGATAAGCAGTTCCAAATAAATATTTTACTACCTTCGTCATGACAGGTTTCAAGTCTTTAATGGCTGATGTGCAACTTCTATGACAGAAACTCCCGAAGTCAAACCATAGGGTTAACAACCTTGGAAGAGCTCGATAGAGATTTCTATGGCCTCTATGAAGCCCCTTTGCATAGTATAACAGTACATCAGGAAGGGAACACCACCAACGCTTCTCAGAATTTGTGCTTGCAGATGTAACAGTTGAACTTGAGGACACACTCTTGGCACCTAGTTCCACATTTTCTTCTTGACGTTTCCTGGCATCAGCAAGCACTTCATCGCAATACTTAGCCAAGTAGAAATAGCATTTTTCCCACCTCGGCTGCAGTTCTTTAACCCTGCAAAATAGTGTTATCACTTCTTCCTTCTGTTTCTGACCAGTGTAATGGGTCCACCTTGTATATAGCAGGAGGGTCTTTGCAATGTCTTGATTCTCATTCAAGGCTTGAGTACCAGAAACCAAAGGTGGTGGATTAAGGGGAACCAGTGACAGGCTAGTAATTGAGGATATTGCAGCGGACCCTACAACCTCCACAGGCATGTTCAAGAGAGACTGTTGCAGCACTGCAATGGCACCATCGGATCTCCTAGTGCTCCATAGAAGCTTAGCCTTCTCCATGTGGACATTTTGTGCACCTGAAGCCTGGGCTTCTAGAATTGCTCGGTTTGCAGTCTCATAATGACCAGCCAAGCGACACAGCTTTGCATATTGAAGCCAGCAGTTACCAACCTGAGCACCCAGACCACTGGCACCATAGACTAGTCTCCGGAAAGCCAGAAGAGGCTCTCTTGCCCAAAGTGATGGTTGCGTAAACCTCAGGCGATTCTCCCAATTTTCCATCATTTTTGAAAATTCATGGTCGCTCAAATTAAATGATTTCCCCAAGAAAGAGTCATCAACAAGAAGAGCATGGAAGTCCTCCAGCTCCCGGAGCAAATGAAGTTTTACGACAAATGGGTAAGCCCGCATGTATGAATCCATACCCGCAGCAGCCAGGGGAGCAATCAGTGCTTGTTTGGATAGTGCAACTTTCTCAGCAACTGAAAACTGATCCTTCTTCATCATTGTCTGGAGAATTTTAGCAACATCCATGTCAAAAGAAGCATTACTTTCAGAACTGCTACAAAGCAAACCTTCTTCATCAGCACTGCAAAGGTATTCATCCATCAAATCCCACCGGCCAAGCCTCCATGCTGCTTGCACACCTTGCATGCACCACGTTTTCTTGTATTCAGGAATCCTGGAAATTAAACCATCCACATGAGTAACCATAGCCTGAAGATGGCACATGTTTAGTAAACAGTTCAAGGCATCTGAATGCCTCTGAACTGATGTTGGTTCCATCTGCAAAGCCTGTTCACAAGAAGTTAAAACTTCTGCCCAATTTCCAGCTTTTTTATTTATTAAGAGCTGGTCTTGTAAACTTAATGATTTACGTAAACACGCCAAGCCAGATAGACCATCAAGCTCATCCATACAGCTGTATATTTCCATCAGATATGAAACATCTTCATCCTCAAAGATGCCACTCCTTGCAGCAGCCGGGTTAAAGGAACCTGACTTCAGCTGCACATGAGACTCGAAATACATCAAAGATCTAGCATAGGCCTGACATCTGAAAGAAGCTCTGGCTAGAGTGACCTTTGGAATTGCACCTAAAAGCTCTGAAACATATTTGCACTGGATAAGAAGTTGGTCCTGTGCTATTGAAGAATTTGAGTTTCGATCCCTCAGTTTTGATGATTGTTGCTTAGAAGACAAAAGGGACTGGGTTAGAGCAAGTTCTTGAGCAACATCATCCACCCATTGCCCAAGATTATCAAGCAGGGTAAACACAGCTTGGATGCAAACCTCACTTTGCCTACCATTAACAGCAGCTCCACTGCTCTCTGATGCAGCAGCCTCCAGGACACATAGGATTTCCTCAGTTATGCCACACCGTGCATCCTCAGTACCATGACATACAGCACTTAGGACTAAATATGGCAGCAGATATGTAGCTGTTTGCATATCATGGCGTACTATACCCCGACAAGCATTAAAAATGTTTGCACGAGATCCTGTCGCATGCACAGTCAACTTTCGTATCCAAAAGAATATCCATCTTCTGAATGACATAGAAGGTCGGTATATTGGGCCAGCAGAAGCTGAATCAGCCACATTAGGAAGCTGAAATCTAGAAGTTAGACATGGGGCTATAATCTCTTTAACATAATTAGAGAAACGATCCCACAATATTTGACCCCTCCTATTAATCTCATTGTTATTAGCAGCGCCCTTATTTCCAGTTGTGGTTACCTTTGAAAATTCTTTATCCTTCCGAATGTGAGACTTACAAGCTGTTACATTCTGGTCCAGGGATGCCTCACAACCTGCAATTTTTAGCAGTTCTTGTATAGCCAATGCAGCCGAGTCTTGAATGATGGTATCAGGCGCAGCTCGGAAAGCCCTAGCAAGATGTTTGTGGATCAATTCAAAGATAAGATCATCATCTGAACATTCAATTTTGAACCGTTGGCATGAAAAAACCTTCACTTTAGCAGGATCAACGGCTCCTAATGCTCCAAGGCAATCTGCACAGACCAACTTTAGCCGCTGTCCTACAGTAGTCCTTGATTCTTCTGCACATCCTCTTAGTAAAGATCTAATCAAAGAGCTCAACAAATCCATGTCCGAACCAGCTTCGCCATTGATCAAAGCTGTAATGTCCTCCCTTTTTAGGTTGAGCAACTTGCTTAACTCACATGCTACCATATACCTCACATTCAAGTTCTCATGGTTCAAACCATCAACAACATCTCGCAGTTGATCCTTCAAAGTCATTGACCCACGGGCTTCTTGTATAGCTGCATTGACATCTGCTAGAGCAGGAATACCAGGCAATGGGGGAAACTCATGAATGTGCTGCTTTAAGATTACCTTGTTCTTTAGCACAAGTTCTTTCAAGATCTTCACCACTTTATTTAAATGAGCAGATGGATTTTCTTTATCCCTCTGAAAGAATGGAATAAGTGCAGCAAAAACTTGAGAAATTATATGTTCAGTGCTCAATGGTGATACTCTTGCCAACTGCTCAATGAAAAAATGCAACACAGAGAGACCCTCGCCCTGGAGTGATTCTTTGTTAATAGCATGCATAAGAAGAACCATTAGTTTTGGCACATAGGTACCAAGATGAGAACCCATCAGAGTAATTAGCATCTCAATACGTTTTAAGGCTTGTCTCTGCAGCAACAAGTCTTCTGCATGGAGCAATTTCCTATCAACACTGTTAAGTAAGCCAACAAAATGATTCCTTAAAAACCCTGGAAGATCTTCAGCACCTGTAAGAATCCTAGCAACTTCTTTTAGCATATCAGGAACACGTGCTAACCTGCAAATGGAGGCAAGAAACCAATTATTCCGCAAGCATAACAATATAGATGAACCTTGCAGCATGGTAAAACTATAAGTATTTAAATTTCAACTACAAGTATTCAGAACTCAGTCATCAGGCCAGTGACAAAACAACAAAAAAAAAAAAAAAAAAAAAAAAAAGAATAGATGTATGAAACAAAAGACAAGCTAAAAATATGAAACTAGTGGAACACGTCAACCTAAGAAATGACACCATTAAAATGCGACGAACTGGCAACAAAAGTAGAAGTAATTATGAAGAAAAATGGGGAGAGAGAGAAAGAGAGAGAGAGAGAGAGAGAGAGAGAGAGCATATCCATAGAAGATACCACACAAATAAAGTTCGGCTGAAGAAGCATAACATTTTGGAGGGAAGAAAGATCTGGAATAATCAAAACAGAGTTCCATATTTACTCATAGCATTCTGTAAGGTTTACCTTTTGCTAATTTCATCTGAATCAATACCATCCAGAAAGCATACAAGTTCCTCTAAAAGTGCAGGCAATGCAGCTGCAAAGATTTCGCGGTTGTCAGAACCAGTCTGCGCATGGTAAAATTGCAAAGCAGAGACCAATTCTCGCCCATCTGCTCTATGAAGAGCAAAGGCAAGCACTTTTGGAAGCCAATTAACTATAAGTGGCACCATATCAGTGTTCAAACACTTGGCCAACTCATATAAAGTATCAAGTGCTTGATCATTATCCTGCTGAGACACAATGAGCTTTGGAAGAACAACAGGAACCATTTTCCTCACAAGTTCTTCATTTTCAACACCTAAAACAGCCTCGGCAAACTCTCTGATCATTTTTGGTCGGCTTAAAAGACGTAAAGATAGATAATCAAATAACTCATTGCGAAGATGCACTATTTTTGAAAGTAACAGTTCAAATCCTCCTTTGAGATGATAGTAACATGATTTATGTATTAAGCGCGATGCATTCATTCTCACTGAGACATGTGGATTATCAAGTTGATCCACCAACAAGATTAGTGAAAACAAGAAAAGCTGGCTGTGGATATCAACTGCAATCATAATTTCTGTGGTAGATTCCAAAAGAGTCTCAAAGATCTGCGGATCTTCAGCTGCGGCCAGAGCATGTTTAATAATATCTAAGAACTTCTGTTCTTTACCTCTGTTTGATGTGTCATCATCCAGAAATAGACAATTCAAAGTAGGCCCCAGAAGAAATAAACTAATTTGAGAGCAGAATGACTCTCTGACAGCCTTCTTTCTGTTAAGGAGTAAAAACTCAACACAGTTGACCCATTCCGATCTTGTATTAAGCAGAATATCTGTTGTCGCATGTAGAAGGATCCTTCTAATGGTTCTAACACAAGCAATTTGAACATCTTCTGATGATTCATCATGAAGAAGCTTAAAGAATAACGACTGCAGGTGAATAAAATCAAATTCCAGATCAATCCTAATGCTATCCATATCAGGTGGATGTACGGTCTTTGAATATATCTCATTATTGTGTACTACATTTCTATCACACTTTGAGCACCAGAATCCTTGCAGTAAATAATCCACCCAACGACCGTGCTGATCATTTTCACCATTCAAAAGTAATTTGCACGCACTTGTTTCCAAAACATTGCAAGATCCATAAAGGCATGACAAGAAGCCAAGAAAAGAAGGAATAATCCTCTTCACCTTTTCATGCTTTTCTTTCCCCAAACACCTATATAAATTATCCGGTGTGTGTTAGTAAGCAATATGATAGACCATGAAATTCAATAAAACATCTGTAGTTTATTTTATCCCTAATGCAAACCTAATAGACGAACCACTCTAAGTCTGGCTTTCTCTTGCAGATGCGTACTACAGAGTCATAGAGAATAGACCTAATAGATAAGTTATAGTTAATTCTTACATAACATACCACAAACTCTCTTAGTTTGACATATTAATACTTAATCGTACCCATCATTGATACTATTTAAGAATACCCTCTTGATTTTAGCCTTTTACATCACATCAATCAACACTTGTTTAAAATTTTAACATCAAACGCCACTTCATTACAAGAAGCAAAAGATTTCTTGTAAGAAAGAGACCCCCAAAAACATATAGATAAATGAAAGAGACAAAGAAAGAGTACAAGAATACAGAACCAAAGAGACTAAACAAACTCCATTGATCACTTACTCCAGCCTTTCGAACACGTGCATCAGTACACTACGACCAGACCACAAGACTATTATAGGCATAGCAATGACAGCTTCAATTCTAACTTCTTCAGCATCATCATTGAGGCTCCAATCCAAGACATCAAGATGAGTTTCAGGTTTTAAGCTAGGGCCAAGCTTGGACATAACCTGAATAGAAATACATTTTGCTTTCCAAAGAGGGTTAAATTCAGTAACTACTTGAGAATGGGTCCATGGAAGCTTTATCATTACATTCATTGATTCTGCATAATCATCTTCATCTCTGGAAAGCTTGTTCTCCATTAAAATGGAGCCTAAACAAGAGTGACAGTTCAATGAAGTCATGTGCAACATATTAAACTGACGTGATCCAAGAGAAAGACACATAAATTAATTAAGAGACTCAAAACACCAATGACAACAATTCATCAAATTTTGTTCCAATATCCAATCAACTTAAAATTGTATTTGTTATTCTTTAATTTCTATTCAAGTAAAGTAGACAAAAGAAGGCAGAATATTACACTTCATGTATTAGAAATATAAACCTTATTATTATCTCTGGTTTTCTCTAAATGTCAAAGAAATAGAGTGAAAACCAGTTTCTGGATGAATGAAACCTTGGGGGATGGGTGGATCATTCTATTTCCATTTATCCTTTTATCAAATGATGAGATATTTAAAATCCCGCAATTTATGTGATTTGTTGATGGGTGTCTAAATTAAAATAGCTTAATTCTCTCCTTAGATTAAACATATGCCTATTTCTTTTTTTAGTATTAATCAACTATTGCAATACCCTACATAAAGGGCTTCTTTTCTACTTTCAAAACTCATCAATATTACCTATCATTTTCTATTTCTACACAAGATAAAATGTGTTTTAAAAGTGTAATCAATCTTTGCAAAAGACCATTTGACCATTTGATCAATATTACCTATCACATTAATGTTTGTTTAAATATCAAATTTAAATATGTACATAAAATGAAATAAATAGAGATTGCAAAAAATAAGCCAGTTCACTGCTGGTGCAGCAGCAGCAGCAGTGAAAACCAAAAGAAGCCAATTTCTTTCATATAACAGACATGGAAATTCAGAAAAAAATATTAAGCACTGTAGAATAACTATTTAGACCAGTACCCATAAAACCTAAGCAAAAGGTAGTTGAACAGCCTTACTTTGCAAACACAATATGCTGTGAATCCCTTCCAGAAAGATGGAAATATTCAGTCCTTTTAAACTTCCTCGCTTTGTCTGCAGAATCAAAAATTCAACTTATGTTCTTCTATGGCATTCAAACAATAAAGAACTTAACGATAAATTTATAAAAGTAGTCCTACTCCTACCTGATCACATATCCACGGGATCCACTCATGCATCTGCTGAAAGATGCTACATGACAAATCAGTATTAGGATATCTACAAAAGGCAATGCAAAGCATGCTAAGAGCTGTTAATGCAACATCTGGTCTTGAAGGTTCAGGCATTAGCGCAGGAGATTTCAGAAGTTCAACATATGAAAACAGTGCTGTATGCATATAATCTGCGTTTTCATTTTTACTTTCACAAGTAACAATATGAAGCTTGTTGTCCACCAAAATATTAGCACCAGAACCCACAACTTCCTCTTTCTTTTGGCGTTTGATCTTGGAAGTTTCACCATGCTGGAATGGCCTTTTCTTTCCAACCGACAAGTTTTCAATTGATTCATCACTTGAGGTTAATAAACGCACACTATCATTATTTGCTGTCAACCTTCCGACACCATCAGGACCAAGAATACACAGAGTGGCACGAAAGCATTCTATCAATGGAAAGCAAGGTTTTGGGGAACAAAGTGCATCTAAAAGAGATTCTGGCCTCCAGACATGAGGGGGGCAAATATTAGCAATCCTTATATAAGCATTGCACAATGCAGCCTGATAGGTAAGACAACACAAGATACTATCAGTGTCCATCACATAGTCATGTACATAATTATGCCTAGAAAAGAAGTATCCAAATTAACCTTAAGCTCCTTGCTTTCGGTTCGCAATATTGATTGTGGAAAAACATTGATCAGGCCTGCTGCCGTTGACTCAACAACATCTTCAGGACAACAAGAGTGTAATGCATTTAGGCAACCACCAATGGAAGAATCATAAACCATGTCCCTGGAATGTAAGCCCAGTATTAGTGTGTCAAGAGAGAAGTAATGAAAGACTGTTCAAAAACTTCATCAGAGGTTACTGTGATGGTAATTCCCTGAAGAACATATTATTTGTAGTAATCATGCAAGATGTTTGGAATACATGATGATGAGAAATGGAATATGATACAGGCATTGAAATTATACCACCTCCGTTTCAAAATATGCGTCGTTTTTTTAAAAATTATACACATATAATAAGAAATCAACTTAAATGACCAAACTAACCTTATTTAATTAATGCAGAAAACTTTCCCTCTTTTTTTCCTGTTATAGGAATAATTTTCAAGTTGTAAGTAATGCAGCTACTTGATCAGTAATATCAAATTACAATATATCAAGTTTAGGAAGGCTCTAATCATTTGGCTGATGTCACTAAACACAGATGTTTGAAATAAGGTAGCCACTATGCATCCACTAATGGAGGTAATACCAAGAAAAGTCATATCAGCCCATGTAAGATGAGCCCAATTGATCATACATACAAGTTGCCCGCGAGTTCAATTCCTTCAAGTGTACACATCCCCAAAATTTGATATCTTCTACATGTTTCAAATTGACCCATAACTCAGCCCTCCAAAACCATTGCCCTATCACCTCAAACCCCAACCAAGGCATTGCATTTTGTTGTAATTTGGTGAATTTATATATAAATAATAAAAAAAAATACCACAATTAGTAATTTTAGAAGGCATAACAATTTGAGAAAGGTGTGGCAATTATATGTATCTAGCATGAATCACTGATCTCAAAACTGACACCAAATCTTGAAAATAAAAATAGAGCTAAATTGAAAAAAAAAAAAAAACACCGTGAAACTTAATAAACAATAAGCGTATAAACTCCATTTGGTTTTCTGATTTTTATCATAACAAAAAAAATCATATAGAAATAAAGAATTATTATATATCAGTACAAACATTGCATAAAAGTCAAACCTATCTTAGAATGCTCAATGTGCAATCAAGAAAACATGAAATTAGAATTTTGACATAAACATAGAGTAACATAATTGCAATAGAATGCACAATGCTGCATCGGAGTTTTTCTACCATGGCCGTTTAGCATTGAACTGTTTTTTTTTTTTTTTTTTTTAAATATGACAATGAGAATTGTACTCACAAAGAGCAATACTTTTCAAGTTTGAACCACCTGAAACACATACCTGAATATAGGAAGTCCCTCTTTGTCCTCGCTTAATATGGATGATATAGACAGTATTATATTCTCATGAGGAACAACATCGTAATTTACAACTGATCCAGTGATGCGTGCGAAGTCAAAACATGCCTTGCACAACATTGTAAAAATCAGTAACTGTCTCAAAACAAATAACATTATAGCAACATCATGTGGTAAAAGGAAATAAACCAACAATGACTTAAAGGCATTGTGCCACTCACCATATGCAAATCAGTATCTCCATAACATAAAAGAGAACATGCAGCTGAAACAAATGATGCATTGATGAGTCCTTCTACAAACAAAGTTCCTTCAGTTAAGAATTTACTCAAAAGTTTCACTATCCAAGTTGCAAAAGGCTGCCACCTTCTTTTGCCCGTGAGATTAATTGAGATGCCAAACCCATTAACAAGTTTATTACTTGCTGGAAGATCACTCAGACGAGATGGATCACTAGAAATTTCAGAAAAGGAATCACAGAAACACTTCAAAGTCAATCTTGTAGATTCTTTAGTTCTCAATTCGTCAGTGCAGAGTGATGCCAAGTATAAAAGATCTGGTATGCAATGAAAATCATATCAGCCATTACAAAAATAAAACTTGCAGTTTAAGAGAGAGTGGGAGGTGTATGAACTCCTGACATAAGAAGCAACAACAATGCAAATCTTCCATGTAAATGAAGAAATAAAGAACAGAAAGTAGTCTATATCCAAACATATAGATACAGATGGTAAATAATTGACCAAAACAGAGCACAGACGACGAATGTTTCCCAACCAACATAAAGAGTTGCCAATTTTAACCTATCACATAACTTCATTAGACAATCATGAACATATCATTACAAGAAAACAGCAACAACGCTTAGTTATTTAAGTAAAATGATCACTCTTAAAAAAAGTAGTCTTCACATATAACTTTTCTCACCTTCAACAGCTAGCATGGCATCAATGAAAAACTGACGATATGCATCTCGAGCTCCACTACGAAGTAAAGATAAAAGAACTCCAAGTGTTTCAAATATAACTCCATGTCGTGCTCTGAAAGATAATGGAAATATATGAATAACAGCAATGCTTTGACATACTGATCATATTTTTAAATATGACATAAAATTATCAAAAAAGTAGGTATTTTGGTGTACCCATGACTCCATTACCATATTAGTTATTTTCCCTTCTTTAATGAACAAAAAGAAAAGAAACTGAAAGATAAGAAGAAGAGCATAAATCTCCCAAATATAATCATACTGGAATGGACTTGACAAGGGTTTTAAGGAAACCCTTTCTGGTGTTAACCAAATCATATATTAACCAATTTAAGAAGTAACAAGGAACACATAAACATGTCATAGTTTTTGCAGAAATAGATAAAACATTTAAGTTATTTATAAAGATATCAGTGCTAAAACTCAAAGTAGGCTAGTAGTAGCTCAAAAAATTTCATCTTATGGCACCGGGTGGAAGAAAGACATCATACCCCCATCCATTTACAAGCTTCAGCCAGAAATGTGTGACGGATGGCAAAGAAAATACAAAACAACAGTTTTTTTTCCTTCATACTTCCAAAGTAACCCTGACATACTAACTTGTAGGCATACAATTCATTTGTAGCTCAAAACACTAAGGTGAATCATATATTTTTAATACCATCCTGTATCATGAATTATCAAAGCAAGAGCTACAAATCTAAGAATACAAATAAAGCAACAAATGAACAAGTTAGAATTTCACAATAAGTCAAACTAAGCAACACCAATTTCTGAACCACTCACTTGAATGAAGCTTCTGAAAAGAAGGGCAGAATCCGGCCAATTACAGGAAGAACAGCATTGGCTTTTCCATGGTAGAAGACTCCAGGAAAATTCTTTGCAGTATGAGATATGAGTTTTAGTACAGCTATAACTTCTCTCTCATTGGCTGCCAGAGACACAAAAAAAATATATAATCAAAATTGTTCAAAATATCCATGAGGCTCAAAGCTATGTAGAACACGAATTTACACCACTCAAAGCTATCCATAAAAATTGGATTTGCAATTATGCATAAACTCCATGAGAATCCAAGGTGTAAAACGCAATTTTATGGCAACTTTGCCTCAACCAAACCAAGAAGCATAGGCTCTTTTCCATATGACACCAAAACCGCACACACAAAACAATGAAAACAACTCTACTTTCACTTATTATCAGTTAACTAAAGAATTGATCCAGTACTTGATAAATGTAAAACAACTGCAATCTCCAAGTCCTTACATTATTTCCTTTCAATCTATTATATTATACTCTTTTCAATATACCACCAAAACAACACAAAACAAAGATATATGAAATATGCTCTTCAAATTGAGTATTGTCGGTTAGTTTCAAAACTTGATGAAAGGTAAAGTATTTAACATTGATTCTATCCTCTCTTTCCACTTTCAAGACTTGGTCTGATTTTCTCGGTAAACAAACAGACGGTAGAGAAGAAAGAGGGAGGGAAGTACCGGAGGAAGAGGGGACGACATAGGCGTGAATGAGATTGGGAAGAACGGCGCGGAATCTGGATTCCAATGCGCCGTCGTCGTCGCCGCCAATGTTGTTGTTGTTGTTGGAAGGTGAAGATGATGAAGCTGCTATGCGCTCTCGAAGCTCGTGAACCAGACTTGACAGGTTGCTCTCCATGCCCTCTCTCAATTCCCTCCCATTTTCGAAAAGGTGCTTCTTTTAGGCTATAAATAGAGTTCCTCAATCAGGCATTACCATGCTGTCTCCCAGTGTTGAGACCTTTTTTCATTTATTTAAATTAAGAATATTTTTAGGTCCTTAAACAAAAGAGTTTTTTTAGGGCTTGTTTGGTAACACACTCAAAAGCCAAAAACAACTTCAAATAGCTTCTAAAAAATTAGTCATGTTTGCTATAAAAAAAGAAAATTGTAGAATCCAACAAAAATGTTTGTGTTATAAAACAAAAACAAACAAAATTTAGATTTTTATATGGATGTTATAAATAAAATGGACAAAATGTTCATGCATATAAATATTAATATGCAACCTTTGCACTAAAAAATTTCATTTTTTTTAAACAATGACCTATATTGTCAACATTTTTATAAGAACAACCAACATTTGTTCTGTATAGGTCAATTTTTCCTTTAAAAATGTTAAGTTTTTTCTAATAACGTTCAACACATATACTAACATTTTCTATTAAGAGCGACAATATAGACAATTAGCATGTCAAAAGTAAGGGCATATATAGAATACAAAATTGTTTATCTCTCTAATTTTTCTTGTGTTAGATAGAAGGAAAAAAAATGTTTATCCAAAAATCATAATTACTACAAAAGCTATCCAAAAGCAACCTACAAGCAAACACAACAATTTAACTTTAAAGTCTTATGTGACAAACAATAAATGGACTTGTCAGAACCAAAAACCTTCTAGTAGTGTTACCAAACAAGCCCTTACAATTTTACACAATTTATTTGGTAGTTTTTCAATTAGGTTTGGGTTATTTTTACAAATTATACCCTATCTTTGAGTTTAGGCCCAAAATGCCACACAAGAATTCAAGGCCTTGTTTGGATTTGGGCTTGTAGAAGTCAATAGCAGTAGCAAAAACGTTTTAAAAAAAATCCAATTGAAAAAAATTAAGATGGGAATAGAGGGGTAATTTTGGGAGAAAGTTTGGGACATTTCTGGAAGAAAAATCAATAAAGCCCCATTTCGGCGGGAAAGCAAAACCCTCGTTTCCGGCCGATCGGAGCTTCCTTGAAGGTAGGTTCTCTTGTGAATCTCGGTTCAGTTTTTGCGTTGTATCGTCGAGCGTACCATCTGTAGCAGACAAGTGAGCCTCTTGGTTTACTTCAAAGACTTGAACTCTATAGCAATACAATTTATTTGCTTCCAAGACCTGAAATTTATGTGTTTGGATAAAAGTTTGGTTTCTTTGGAAATGAGGTTAAATCAGCTATTGAGCTATACTACAATGACATTACCAACCTAAAATGTTAGAATCAATCCATGAAATATAGAATTTGTAATCTGGGAAGTCAATTTTGATTTTAAAATAGGTTCAGTTTATGCATTAGCTAGGGCTAGGGGGCTTCAAACACATACATATCAATGGCTCCTCTGTTGTGTTGTTAATTTGAATTGTTCTTGGTTTTGATTAGGTTAATCATTTTGTTGGGAGAGGACAGTGGAAGATGCCGTTTGCGTTGATATTGGGATTAGTTAATAGGAGCCATGAATCAGGATGATGGCAAGAAAATGCACATCATCCTTTGACGTTCTTTCATCGATATGTGCTGTGTAAAATCACTACAAGAGAAAGAACTGCTGGTCAACTTGTTTCCATAGCCACAAAGGTCTGCGCATGTTTTTCAATTTTGTGATGCATTTATTTCTTTTATCTCTTTATATTGTATCTTATGAATTTTGTTACAAGTGTTATTTGTAGTGTTATAAATGGTTCTTGGCAACATTAGTTTGATGAGTTCTCGTTTGAGCATAAGAATTTGATGAAAGATACACCAGGAAAAAAACACCATTTTTACTTATTTGTTTAGTTTGGGTTCACTTTAGTTTTGCTGTAATTTCGAACCATACATGATAGATTAGCTGCCCCATCTACCAGTAGATATTAAATGTTTGATATGCTTCAATTTGGCGATCGAGCAAATCCACAATCCATCTCTTCTCAATACTACATGGCTAGTCCCCATCTTAATTAATGGTCCGTGTGCCTTGTAATTAACCTGCTCCTAGACTTATTAGCATATAGTTTGTGGTGCTTCAAGGAGACAAAGACAAGAGCAAGAGTCAAGACCATTCAGGTTACTTACTCAATATATACAGGGATATGCTTACTCATTGGGAAAAGATTGAGCTCCCATGAAATGTTATTTTGTTCTATGTTCCTTTGGAAACATCTGAACCTCTGGTTCACACTTCATGAAGGCTTACAGTTTCAAATGCTAACATAAGTTTGTTCTTTGTGATTTAAGTAACAATTTGTTGCAGGTGGACTTGTATTGGTGCAAGCGAAATCGCCAACCTACGTAGTTTCTAATTTGACCGACTTTAAGGTATCCAAGGTTCGAACTCAATCTCTTTCAGTTTGTCTATTAGGGAAGTCAATAACTTCATTTCTGTATTGTCATGTCAGTGCAACTTCTTTTCTATATACATGGTAGAGTTTAGGTATTGGTTTATGTGTGGCTCTTCTTATTCCATAACCAGCTTTGATGTTTGGAACCAAATACCCAAAATGAGAATCACCCAATTTTGGTAGAAAATTTTGGCATATAAAGTGAAAAATGGAGCACACATTTTTTTTTTCATATGTTCACTGGCCAGACCATCATCTCCACTTTATTTTCAGAACTCACTTCTCATTGTTGCCTATTGCTTGCAGCTCAAACCATATGTATCCCAGTGCTGAAGAGAAGTTGAAAGCTGATAATGATTTTGCTGTAGCATCTAAATAAAGCAAGAACTTCAGGTCAGATTTGTGCATTATTAGGCAAGACTGTTTTTATGAACATCATCCTATACTGCTAAATATTTCTATTTTTTGGTGAGAAAAAGAGTTTAGGTAAGGGTGCTACCTCAATCCGAGATCAGGACCTGTCACAAGTCGTAGCAATAATTTTTGAAGGTGAAAAAAGTTTAGGTTAGGGTAGCTTATCCTATTCTAGAGCCATATCGGTTTCTGTGTGGTTTTGGAGGTACATTCGAGTCACTTATCAAGAAAAAAAACTAGCAGTAACGATAAACTTAAGTTTTACATGATAATTATTCGATCCTTATCAACTATGTCAACTCTGATTAGCTCTTTTTTAATAGTCACGGCGCTAACCTACCGATTAAAGTTAGTCATACTAACTCCACTTAATGATTCTTTCACATTTGGTCCACTGAATAGTTGATGGACTGACCTACTAGATTACTAGTTAATTGAATTTTAGATAATATAGCCCCCACATTCATAGCTATATAAAGTGTATCAATTCCAATTCAGAATTAACTTAGACCTGGTGTATAGTTAATAGCTAATGAACTAACATATTAATTAAAGTTGACCTTATTAACTCCATCGGCTAATCCAATAAATCAAGTGGAATTTTTAGTTGTTTAAAAAAAAACTTAGGCGATCGAAACTATGTAATTTTAGGTGAAACTGATACAAGTCATTTATCAGTTAACTCGTACCCACTTTACTCGTGATCCATGTCCAATCATAATTTTTTTTAGTAACAATGTAATTTCCATTTATAGTCTTGGTAATGGCTGAACATACTGTTTATGTGATCTTAGGAGGTGAAAAACAGGCAAACATACATTAGTAGCTGAAATGTCTGAGAAGGTTGAAATAAGCTCTGCCCCAATAACCCCGAGACCCGCTCCCGCATCGCCCCAGCCGCCCATATCCACTCCTCCATCGCAGCTCCACTGTCCGTCTTTGTCCCGATCACCGCTCCTAACCACCGGGGATGGCGTGGAAACTGCCGGTCCTAACAAGACTCCGAATTCTAGGACTCCTAGTTTCGTTACCCCCTTGAGCACTCCACTCAGGAAAGCTCTCCAACTTACCAAGTTTGACCCTCAGGATGCTTGTCTTCCAATCACTCAGTCTAGGAATGGAAATGCCTATTATGCAGCATTTCACACTCTTTGCTCAGGAATTGGAGTTCAAGCCCTTATTCTTCCCGTCGCTTTCACTATTCTTGGATGGCAAGTAAACATCGTTTTAAAAACTTTTTTGATGTTTCAAAAACCTTTGCCCGTTGAATTAACCGTTACTTATGAGATATTTGATTTGTTACAGGACATGGGGAGTCATAAACCTGACCGGAGCCTTCATATGGCAGCTTTACACCCTATACTTGCTTGTAGAACTCCATGAATCAACCGAAAATGGTGTGCGCTACTGTAGATACCTACAACTGTGCAATGCAACTTTCGGTATATAGATAACAAATCTAATTCAATTATTCAAATATTTAGTTTCTGAACGTAGTAACGTACAATCTCAAATGATTCAAAATTCTTGCTATCCAGGTGAGAAGCTATCAAAATGGCTGGTCTTGTTCCCAATCATGTACCTATCAGCGGGCACATGTGTGGCCTTAATCATCATCGGAGGGTCATCGATGAAGATGTTTTTTAACATTGTGTGCGGTAGTGCGTGTAGCGCAGAGCCATTGACCACCGTGGAGTGGTACCTACTTTTTACTTGTGCGGCAGTCCTGCTCTCCCAGCTGCCAAACTTGAACTCCATTGCCGGAGTGTCGCTGATCGGTGCCATCACTGCTGTTGCCTACTGCACCCTCATTTGGGTCTTGTCCGTCGCCAAGGGTAGGATGCCCGGTGTATCCTATGATCCAGTCAGAAAGCACTCTGAAATTGATCGGGTTTTCAGTGATTTGAATGCCCTTGGAATCATTGCTTTCACTTTCAGAGGTCACAATCTCATTCTTGAGATACAGGTATATCATTTGTACACTTCCTTGTACCATAATTACGAGGACTTTCGCCCAGTCTGAATCCCCTCGAGGTCTCAGGTTTGAGGCTGCCATCAGGTGTTGGTATTGCAGATAAAAAAATGTTTGATTCTTTCTTTTGTTGCAGTCCACCATGCCTTCAAGTGAAAAGCACCCATCAAGACTACCAATGTGGAGAGGTTTCAAGTTTGCTTGTACAGTCATTGCAATGTGCTTATTTCCATTAGCAATTGGTGGCTACTGGGCATATGGCCACATGGTATGGTACCTCCTCCTCTACTTCAACATCAAGTTTGTGTAGATATTTTCTCAATCAATCACTAAAACTCTTAACAAAACTTTGTTCTTCCTTTGAAATTAAGATACCGGAAAATGGGGGCGTGCTGACAGCATTGTTCGCCTTCCATGGACGCGACACATCCAGAGTCCTTTTAGGACTGACTAGTTTATGTGTCATAATCAACGCGGTTAGCTCCTTCCAAATCTACGCCATGCCAATGTTCGACTCCATGGAGTCTCAGTACACTGTGAGGGCGAAGAAGCCTTGTTCGTGGTGGCTCCGGGCAATTCTCCGGGGAACGTTTGGCTACGGATGCTACTTTGTGGCTGTTGCAATACCATTCTTGGGGAGCTTGGCCGGGTTGATAGGAGGAATTACATTGCCTGTGACATTGGCCTATCCATGTTTCATGTGGCTGAAGATAAAGGACCAGAGGTTTATGGCCCAATGTGGTGGGTGAATTGGGTGTTGGGAGTGTTGGGGTTGGCTTTGAGTGGTGTTTTGATTGCTGCTGGTGTTTATGTTATAATTGATACTGGTGTCAAGATTAGCTTCTTCAAGCCCCAATAGAATTGAATTTGAATATGCTGTGTTTTTTTTTTTTTAATATAAAAAATGTGCTTTGTTTCATTCACCAACTGTCTCAAGTGAATTTTAGCCCATTGGGCCTTGGTTATGGGCATTGAGCCCAACCCGAGTGTAAGCTCTCGGGCCTATGTTTTGGAAATACTGATTTCTCAAAAAGTCCAGCATGACATTTCCCATTGAGATAGTGACTAGTGAGTCAATAGTCAACCAATAAGGTCAAGGTAAAGGTTGAATCGTTGTAAAATAAAAGAATAAAGGTTTATTTAGTACATGAACTTTGGTGGTGTACCCAATTTAGTACATGAATTTTTATTGTGCCCAATGTAGTATACAGACTTCTATGTCATATCCAATTTAGTACATCCCGTCCAATTCCGTCAAGTGAATCGTTAAATGCTGACTTGGTATGCTGACGTGTAAATTTTTTTTGACGTGGCATGGAACGGTTCGTGGAGTTTGATGACTCGGCGATTACTAGACTTCTTGTTATATTTTTTAATAAAACTCACTTTTTTTCTTCTTTTCTCTCTCCTTCCATCGATCTGCACTCTCTTCTCCTTTTTTCTTCCATCTTCTCTGTTTCTTCTTCCTTGTTTATCGAATCAGGTATGGGTTTATTTTTTCTTCTTTTCTCTCTCCTTTATTTTTTCCTTCTTTGATCTTCTCTGTTGGTTCTTCTTCATCTTATTGAAACCCATTTCATCGAATGTGTTAATTTTAAGGTTTATAAATTTATGACCAATTTAATGGAATTGAACTTGCAGGCTTAGGGGTTTTGTTGTTTTAGTGATGTCTGATGTGTGGCTAAGAGGAATTACTAAGGAGAAAAGAGGTTCTGTCGATGTGAAGAACTAGTGCTTCTTGTGTAACTGTGTTTTATTAGTGTTATTTGCAATATTGATCACATTGGATTGAATGATGATCTGTTAAACTAAAGTAATTGGGAAATGGTGTAATGTTTATGAACTTAGTTAATGAAGACTTATGTTTTGTTGTCTCTGATTTGA